>JZKD02S2428862.1:0-27962 GCA_000966675.3 Picea glauca
TTTATTTATCCTCCCACTTCCCAAGCTACCATAACTAAAGATAAAACTTCTACTTATGTTACTTCAACATCTTCTTATATTCCCTAATATAGATCTAAAACAAATTATAAGGTTGTGGATGACATGAAAGAAGAAGAAGAAGAGACTTCTTTGACAATGGTGTCATGGGACACATTGCCTAGGTATGATATATACATAGAGGCCAAAGAAGAATAAGAAGTGGTTTCAAATATCCATGCCACACAAACAATAATAGATATTGTCTTCTTCAAGTGAATAGAATGTTGTTTCTATTTATCCTCCCACTTCCCAAGCTTCCATAACTAAAGATAAAACTTCTACTTATGTTACTTCAACATATTCTTGTATTCCCTAATCTAGATCTAAAACAAATTATAAGGTTGTGGATGACATGAAAAAGATAAAGGATAATATCTCTTTCACAACCTACTTAGTATTAGTCATTAGAGGGATTTTCTATTGAAGACTCCAAATGATCCAACTACTACAAAGAAGAAAGTAGCAACTGGAAAGAGGTCTAAGTCTCAAACTCCTTTTATTTTTTGAAATCCTCAACCATAATGTGCACAATTGCTTGATTGACTAAGGGGAATCCTTGAATGTCATTCCTTACTAGGTATGCAAGAAACTTAATGTTGAACCCCTCAATCCTCCATGCATATTATCCAATTTGAAAGGGAAGTGAATGTCATTGGTGAATTAAAAGATGTTCTCATATGAGTTGCTTCTAAACCATATATCCATAAGATTATTGATATTATTTTCATAGATATCCAAGAATCTTATGACTTGTTGTTAATTAGAGATTGACCAACAAAACTCCAAGGATACTATGCAACTCATTGGTTTCATTTGTCGTTTCCTTGGAAAGAAAAAGCAAATCAAATCATATTTGATTGGTAGAAGAATGTGAGGTTCATTGTCACGGATCTTGATGAGGAGAATAGAATAATGTGAAGTTCATTGTCATAGATCTTAATGAGGGAGAATGAACCTATCATGTTTTTTGAGATATGTTTGGGAACTTACTATCTTGATTCATCCTCTCTACCTAATAGAGTGTCTAATTCTATCTCCCTAATAGACATTGATGAATCTAATTGCATTATTACAAATGTAAATTCTAATATGTGGAAATGATTTTTTTATGACAACAAGTCTAAAGAAGGTGTCAATACACGATGTATACTCAGTGCCAAAAATTACAAATCCACCCTTTCTTCCTATAGTCATGAATTTGAGTGCACCAATAATAATGTTGAGTGTGAAGCCTTGATTTTTGGACATAAAAAAGCTATCAAATTGAAGGTTAAGGGCATAAACAATTTTGGTGACTCTAAGATAATAGTGAGGTAGATAAGGAACTTGATAGATTGTAACTAACCTCACCTGACGTGTTCAAACCTCAATTTTTGATGGTTCATCCCACCTCTACTGGAGACAATCAGTCTAACAATTGACCAACAACTAGAGATAGTCGATTGGGCGGTCAACCAACAGCTAGAGGCAATTGATCGAGTGATCAACCAGATGTCAACATAAGTCATTGAGGTAGTTAACCTTAGTCATTTGATTAGTCAACTAGCAGTTGGAGACAGTCAGTCAATGGATCAACCAACCGATTAATCGACTACGTTTTGGACACATGGATGGTTGGGTCGACTTAATTTGACTAATCAACTAGTTAACACATATTTCTCAGGATCTTATCCAACCACTAACCGTTATATGTGGACAAGATATTTCAGGTTTCAAGGAAGTAGGTTAGATATTGAAACTATAAATAAAGGACCTCATCGGTCATTCTAACATGCAAGTCAATATGTTCAATATGCATTGTGAAACCACCAATCTTATGTGAAGTTACTTCTCTTTGATTATCCTACATATTATGTTATTTTTTTCACACAGGCTTACACCCAATCCCCAACATGGTATTAGAGTGATTGTTTTATACCTCTCATGTTGTCTGCAAATCTTGTTTAGTCAGATCTATTGTGATTGACTCTGGGCTGATGATTTACCGACTATAACTTGTGGAAACAGATCAGATTTGTTATATATCTAAGATGGTTTCAAATATAGATCTTGTTATTTTGAATGGATCAAATTATTCTATCTAGGCACCATATATGGAAACCTTTTTGAAGAGTAAACAACTTTGGAAGTATACGAAGACTATGATTCTAGATCCTATAGATGACCAGATGAAGTTTTTTGTCGACAAAAAGAAGGATGAGGATATGGGGGTCATCATGACCTACATATCACGAGAGATTCGGATCCATACCAACAGAATTGACTGTCCTCATCAAGTCTAGAATTAGTTAAAGTATTTATTCAACAAAGTCGATGAAAGCCAAGTCATGAAGTTTGAGAAAGGGTTGATCTCTCTTGATCCTCATTCCTTCAACAAAATTGAGGATTGTTTGGCGTGTGTGAAAGAACTGCAGTTGAAATTGGGTGAATGTGGAAATCATTATCAAAAGAAAGATAGAAAATTTATCAAACCGATCCTAATGAATCTGAGAACACCATTTAATGTGTTCAATTCAATGTTCCAACCCAACTACTAGGAACGCAAACAGCATGGTAAGGATTATACCTTTAACGTTTTATGTGGCTTATTGATTAATGATCAACACATACTGCTTGATGAAGGGAATCTTAGTGGTAATCATTAGGCTCACTTGATCAAAATAAAGGGAAAGATGAATTACCATGAAAGAGGACGCTCTGAAGTTCCTATACATGGACCTGAATACCTTGACTAGAAAACTAAAGTGCATGTTAATGAGTCAACATCGACTCGGAAGAATCGAAATAAGAAAACATCCCTTTACTGTGGAAATATTGGACATGTTGAGAAGGATTGTTGGAAGAATAATCTCGATCTAAAGAAGAGGGCCAGACAACTTGCAAGAGACGTGTCGGTTGTTCGTCAACCTACTGATAATTTTACCTTCCAAGTCGAAACCTCTCAAGTGTTTCTTTCTCATTCCACGCGGAATGAATGAGTAGTCAATTCTAGGTGTACTCATCATATGGCCAAGGATGCTTCCCTATTCGCATCCTTGGATAAATATACAAAGAAAAAGATCTATGTTGCTGATAATTTTTCTCTCAACATCAATGGTCATGGTGATGTTCCTTGTCGAAATGGAAAAAATTGTCGACATCTATCATGTGTCAAATTTAAGTGAAAATATGTTGTTAGTTTCTCAACTGAAACAGATAGGTGAGATTGTGGATTTTTATCCATATAAGTTCTTTGTCAAGGATATTAAAAATGTTCAACCATTTGTCTCCAGAGGGTTTTTCAACCCAAAGGACGGGTTGTACAAGTTTTGCAACTCAACTCGACCCGACTCTGAACTAATTGCTCTTATTGCTCACACTGATGAACACAATCAAGTTTGGCATGAATGAATTGGGCACCTTGGTTATAGAAGTCTGAAGTCAATGGAAACACAGAATATGTTTGTTGGTCTACCTAAATTTCTTCCTCCTGGTGGAGTCTATAGAGGATGTGTGCTAGGTAAGCATCATCATGCATCCTTCGACTATGGAAAAGCATGGCAAGTACAAAACCTCCTAGATCTGGTTCACAATGATTTATATTGCATCAATATACCTCCCTTATCATGTGCAAAGTATATTTTGACCTTTATTGATGATCTCTCTAGATTCGCTTGGGTCTATTTCTTGAAGAATAAGAATCATATCTTTGAAAAGTTCAAGGAATTCAAGGCATTATCCAAAAATCAATATGGTTGACCTATCAAGTGCTTGATATCAGATAATGGTGGTGAGTATGTGAATCAAACATTTGAAGAATCCCTTGTTCGATATGGTATTTTCTGGTAGATGTATGTTCCTCATACTCCTCAACATAATGGTGTTGCAGAATGCAATAATCAAACATTAGTCAAAATTTCATGTTGTCTTTTGCAGACCAAAGAGCTACCGACACATTTTTGGGATGAATCTATCTATTGTGTGAACTATCTCTTGAATCAAATTCTGACTCAAGTTGTCAGTTTCGTGACTCCAGTCGAGAAATGTTGTCGCAGAAAAATATCTGTTGGAAACCTCTGATTCTTTGTATGTGTTGCTTGTGCTCATATTCCAGATGATTTTAGGAATAAATTGGGTGTAAAAATTCATGCTTGCATCGTGATGGGATACTCTAAAGAATCCAAATCCTATTGACTATTTGACCCTATCAAATGGAAAAACATCATCAAATGAAATGTGTGGTATAATGAGTAGTATTTAGGCATTAAGTTGTTGCATGCTTTCTCTAGCTTATTACAGGATGGCCCCTTTGACTTTCTTTTCAACAATAGTCCACCAATTTTGTTTTTCAATACTTTGACTGGGCCATCGAACTTCGCTCCTATTTCGACTAAGCCTTCGACCTCGATTCCTGAGTCAACCAGCAAGTCAATTTCTATTTTGATTGGTCCTCCATCTCCTTCCACTGGAATTGTTCCTTCTTCTAATCAACCTTCTGCAGTGGATATCAGTTCATCCTTTTGTTGCCTACCTAGATGGGATGCTAGAATTATTGAATCTGTTGGTCCTGATGTCGGTAATATTTCTTCAAGACGTCAAACTTGCAGTCAAAATTAGCATGTCAATGTTTCTTTGATGAATTGTGTTCTTGAGACTTGTGATCCTATTACCTACATAGATGCACAAGGAAAACATGAATGGGAACAAATCATGTAGGCTAAGATTTCTCTTTTGAAGAATCACACTTGGGATTTAGTTCCTCAACCTCAAGGAAAGAACTTTGTGAAATGTGGATGGGTCTAGAAGACCAAATTTACCTCTAAAGGTGCCATTGAACATCATAAATCTTGCTTGGTAATGAACATTTTATCTCAACAAGAAGGCATCGATTACAATGATACCTTTGCTCATGTTTCAACAATGAATTATGTTTGATTGATTCTTTCTCTTGTTTCTTGTTATGGATGGAAGATCCACTAGATGGATGTGAAAATTTCCTTCCTTAATGGTGACTTATCTGAAGAAATATTCATGGAACAACCTCCTGGTTTTGTGATAGATTATAATATTGTTTGTTGACTTCAGAAGTCTCTTTATGGTTTCAAGAAAGCTCCCAAATCTTTGTATGCTAAGATCGATCGTTTCTTTCTCAATCTTGGTTTCAAACATTATGAATCTAATCACAGTTTATATGTACTCCATATTCATGGAAATACTTTAATTATTTTTGTATATGTTGATGACCTGGTCATAACTAGAAATGACATTGATCTCATTCTTGGATTGAAGAAATAACTTGTTGACTCATTTGATATGATAGATCCTAGTCTATTACATTATTTTCTCGGTCTTCAAGTTTTACCTATGTCTAATGGTTTATTCATTTCTCAATCTAAATATGTAATTAATCTCTTGGCTCATTTTCAAATGGGGACTGTAAGTCGTATACTACTCCTTTTCAATCTAGAGTTAAGTTGAGTAAATATTGTCAGTCTCCCAAGGTTGACGACACCTTTTATAGACAACTAGTTGGTAGCCTTATTTATCTCACTCACAATCGACTTAAAATTTATTTTTTTGTTATTGTCATTTCATGATTTATGCAGGTCCCCAGAGTAAGCCACTGGAAATTTGTCAAAATAATTGTTCGTTACCTCAAGGATACCTCTCATCTTGGTATCAAATATTGTCGAAGTTCAGATTCATTATTCAACTTCACTGACTCTGACTGGGAAATCAATGGTGATGATTGAAAGTCTACCTTTGGCTATGTGTTTCTCTTCATCGTCAGATTGTTGATTTGGTCATGCAAGAAACATAAGGTAGTCTCTTTGTCAAGTACAAAAGTTGAGTATCATGGCGTTGTTAATGCAGGTACAAAGGAAATTTAGATCTGCCAACTCTTAAGTGAACTAAGGTTTCTCGTCCAGGCCTCAACTACTCTCTATTGTGATAACCAGAGTGTAATTCAAGTTTCTAACAATCATGTTGCTCACAGTAAAATGAAGCATGTCAATATTCATGCTCACTATTTGAGACAATTCGTTCAAGAGAAATTTTTCGCTCTTGTCTACTGCAGAACAAATGATCAAGTTCATGATATCTTTACCAAACCATTGTTTGAAGCTAAGTTTGTCAATCTCCATACTATGCTTGGGCTTCAAGAAGTTGCAATTATGGGGAGGGGTTCCTACTGACCTAATTTCACCTCCTCAATCTCCAGAAACGTGTGTTGATGGGGGGATGTTGGAACCTCAGGTTCTGATGGTTCATCCCACATCTACTAGAGACAGTCGGTCGGACAGTTGACCAACAACTAGAGACAGTTGGTTGAGCAGTTAACCAGATGTCAACATCAATTGGTCGGGTAGTCGAACTCAATCATTTGAATAGTCGACTAGCAGTCGGAAATAGTCGGTCGATGGATCAACTAACTGAGCAATCGACTATGTGTTTGATGCATGGATGGTCAGGTCGACTTAATTTGACTAGTCGACTAGTCAGTTCATATTTTCCATGATTAGTTCCAACCACCGATGGTTATATGTGGACAAGATCTTCCAGGTTTCAAGGAAGTAGGTTATATATTAACACTATAAATAAAGGACCCCATGGGTCATTCTAACATGAAATTCAATATGTTCAATATGCAGTGTGACGCTATGATCACAGTGTGTTGTGCTTAAGTGTTGTAACAATGTATGTAGACACCACCAATCTTCTTTGAAGTTACTTCTCCTCGATTATCATGCATATTTTGTTATTTGTTTTTCACAAGGTTACACCCAATCCCCAACATACAGAGATACAAAGACAATGTATGGAATTTGATTTCTGAATTTGAATCTTTCAACAATAATTATATTCCTCACAAAGAGAATATGAAATTAGATTCATTACACATTGTTGATTCTCATTTTTCTTCATTCCATAACTTTTTCACTAACAACTTTTCTACTGAACTTTTGTTCAAGCCCGAAATCTCAAAGAGCATTGTGCACTGGAGGGTTTTCAGTGAACATCAATAGATCATACAATTCCAATGAAGCACCTTCAAGGATGAAATCATCAATGATGAAGAGCATGAAATTTTTTTGAATGATTGCAAAGACAAGATCCCTATTCTAAAAACCAACAATATGTCGAAGGATGCAATTATTCTTGAAATTTTTTCTGACTTGAGGGAACAATTCAAGAAGGAAAACTATGTCAAAATGAATAAAACCTCACTAAAGTACAAGGTTATTAATCTTGAGATTTAAAATGATCCCAAGGATATCAATATCGATTCTTATTATACTGTTGGCAAAAGGAAACAATGCATAAGGTTGTTCAAGCAATAATGTGGTGTTCTTGCCTAGATGTATCAATGTTTAAAGGTTTATGATACAACGATCATTTATCATATTATACCCTTGAATCCTGATACAAAACGCTTTCAATAGAAAGAAAGAAAGATACATTGTTCACTTGAACTATTAGTCTAAAAGGATGTAAGAATTAGATACAAAAATCATATTTCATGCTAGTCGTTCTTCTTGGTCTGAAATCTCATTCTAGTCAAAAAATAAAAGTGGTGAGATAATAATGTGTGTCAAATTCATAAACATGAACAAGGCATCGAAAAAGAACAACTATATTGTGCCTTTCATGGAGTAGATCCTGTAGGTAGTGATTGATTCAAAGATGTTGCCACTCTTAGACAAATTCTCTATCTACAATTAAGTTTTAGTTTCAAATCAAGATAGACTCAAGACTACAATCATAACCAAATGGGGAACTTATGCCTAAAAAATATTGTCATTTGGACTAATGAATGTAGATGTTGAATTTCAATGCACAATGGAGATGACTCATTAACAAGCGCATAGTCATCTACATGGATGACATTGTGATATTTTCTAAATGATGCTCCGACCATTTATATCACTTGAATTAGATGTTTAATAGATGTAGGAGGTATAGAATATATTTGAATCCTAAAAAATGTGTCTTCGTTGTCACTAAAGGAAGTATATTAAGACACATTATATTGAAGGAAGGTACACAGGTAGATCCCAAGTGAACAAAAGATATAGTACAAATTTCCCTCCACACAACAAGAAGGCAATGCAATCATTCTTTGGAAAAAGCAACTTTGTGAGGGGATTCATATCTGATTTTGCAAAAATTATCAAGCCCTTATAGAATATTCTCAAGAAGGATGTAGTTTTCTAATGGACTAAGGTTGAGATATCGACTTTCAAAAATATTAAGGTGACTATTATTGCTACCCCATCTTTAAGCAGTCGGAATTATGAAAATGACTTCATCGCTATACATTTTCATCAAACCATTCTATTGTTATTTTGCTCATGAAAAAAAATGAAGAAGGAATCAAGTTCCTGATTTTATTCATGAGCATTGGAATACAAGGGGCTAAACTAAATTACCTTGCTAGAGAAGCATACAATGTGGTTAAATCCATAAAACAATTCAGACCTTACATTCTAAAGAGTCACACGAGATTCATTGTTCTACATATGATTGTAAGATCATTATTCATTCAAAAAAATACTTGGTGAAATGCAGGAAAACTAGATGACTTCTATCCAAGAGTGTGACTTGGATATCAAACCCACTACCATAGCTAGAGGATAGGGATTATGCATGTTAGTAGCTAAAAAATAAGTTGGGAGAATGAATCATCCTTGTAGGTCATTGATATTATTTTCATGCCTATGAATATGGATTCATGGTATTACAAGTTGAAATACTACTTGCAATGCAAATCCGATGTGAAAAATTTAGATGCCAAGATAACAAGAGTGTTGAGGCTGAAATATACTCACTACAATGTCATCAATGGGGTTGTTTTTGAGGAGAACTATGATAGTCTGTTGCATAGATGTTTAGAGATATCAAATGATGAGAGAGTCTTGAATTGTTTGCATGAAAAGATAGGAATTGGACATTTCTCAAGATACACCACCACACATAAAATAATGAATGTAATATATTGTCGGCCAACATTGTTCAAGGATGCACATGCACATGTTTGAAAGTGTCACATTTTCTAAACATGCGTTGGGAAAAAGAAGAAGGTTGTAGTGCCTTTGTATCCCATTACCATTGACAAACCTTTTGAACCATGGGGCCTCAATGTGATAGGAGAAATCAACCCACATTCCTCCAAAATACACAAGTACATGCTAACAACTACCAATTACTTTATGTGGTGGTTAAAAGTCATCCTTTCAATTACCATGAATGCTACGATGATGATTTAATTTCTAGAACAACAAATCCTCACCAGGTTTGGTAAGCCTTTATTGTATTTCAAATGTTTATGTCTCATTGAGTTTGTGTTAGAGAAGAAAATCATTTTTCATTACTCATCTAACTACTATCTCTAGGGAAATGGTGTAATAGGGTCCATGACTAAGAACTTGATCAAGACTATAAAGAAGATGGTGGTTGACCACCACCGCAATTGGCACAATGCACTCTTCAATGTATTATGGGTAGATGAAGTTACACCCAAAGTAGCACTAGGTACCTCTCCTTATTTGACTTGATTTACAATAGAGAAGAAACATTATCTTCTAATACCTTTCTACCTTCTTTGTAGCTCTTGTAGTTAGCAAGTGACAATGGTTCCTCATCCATCGAAAACATAATCGATACTCTATTGAAATTGGAGAAAGAGAGGAACAAAGAAAAGCATAACTTTTTTTCCCATTAGAAGCTTTTTCAACATTAGCTTGACAAGCATATTATATGACAAGGTGTTTCAAGTTAGTGATATTATCCTCATGTGAGACAAGGTTAGTGAATTGAAAAGGAAACATACAAAGTTTCAGAGACTATAGCTAGGACCATATCAAGTTGTAGCAAATATTAGCCCTGGAACTTATCATCTCTAAAATATGGAGGGAATCGAGTTCTCCCTTCCAACAAACGACCAATCCTTGAAGTGGTATTCTAATTACCTCACCCTCAGTGTGAACTAGTTTGTACATATTAGGAATTCATTGTTTTCATTCAATCATTTTCTCTCATGCTTGGTTCTCATAGAATAGTTTATTTTCATGCTTTCATCCAGTTGCAAGTTTGTTCTATGTTATTTGTATTTCATGTTTTATTAGATTATTTTGTTGATTTCATACTTTAGTTTTCATCCTTATCATTCAACTTTCAACCCTGAAAAGATTTGAGATAGCTTACTATTGATTAGAGCACAAAGAAGAACTGAACTTGATTCTTTATCATAGATGTTAAAAGGCAGTCACAATTAACGGAAGACTGAGAAATTTCCAAGTAAATAACCCCTTCAAATTCTTGCACCTCAACTTGATTAACAAAATAACCTACCGAAGGAATCCATCCACACACACTAAATGAGTAAGTCATGTGAAAGGTGAAACTCATAAGTACAACATTGGATATTTTTAGGGGATACTTTGAATACCTGTGTATGGAAAATCTTTAAGAAATCCCAATAAAAGGTGATCAACCAATCCTATCAAGGGCCACTTATTGCCCCTACCCATCAATTTACAAGCACTATATAAAAGGAGAAGGCAAGGTAAGGAAGTTAAATTAAAGCAGGGTGATGCAGGCAACCTCTACCATGGCTATGAACACCTAACTAGTGGTGAAGTAGGGCATGTGATGTCATGGTGACTCCCTTAAGAATATGGATGTGTTAACACAAAAAAGTGTCCCAAGTCAAATTTACAAATTCACTCAGTGAAAGGGCCCAATTAGTCTTCCCTTCGTTTACCACAACATCCACCCCTACAAGCTTCAGGGGGACTTCACCTTATTGATTAATATCTTATCATGTTCATTGATAAAGGGGGCTTTTTAATTGTGAAAAATAAAGTCAATACATTGTAGGAATTGGGGGTGGGGATGTGGGGTATCGGGAGTTTTATAGGTATTGGGGATATTAAAAGGGGTATCTAGTAAAAATAAGGGTTTTTTTATTATTGGAAAGATGTATTGGGAGGGGGTTCAACAAAAGGATTTTGGGAGGTATTTATCAATATCTAGTAAAATTGGGGTATTATTTAATATCCCATGAATGCAGATGCTATGTCACAGGCTAACTGAATGAAGACCATGTGATAAGCTTCAAGAAAGACTATGAATGGAGAGAATTGTCCACAACCATCCACAACTTTGCAAGAGTACGAGAACACAAGCTAACACTGTCACTCTATTCAACATATGAAGATAGGTTACATTCCAAATGAGGGATATTTTTCAAGAGTTGAAAGGTCTCATTTATATAAAGTCTTATGACTCTCAACCTTCTACCTAATTGACTCTTAACCTTCCACCTTCTTGGTTTTTAGCCTTCCTATTCTACTTGGCCAAAATACTCTACAAAATTTTGTCCTCATCCCAAAAAAGGATGATGAGGATATATTTACAATAAGAATAATTAAAATTACAATATTATTTATCCATGTGCACTTTCACAAAAATTGTCTTCTAGTGCTTGCAAACAATGGCTTGAGCACTAGTTTGTGTAATTGGTGACTTGCACAAATTAGGCCTCCACTTCTCTATGTTCTTTGAAACTTTCATATCTTGGAGACTATGCTCTTGCAAACAATGGCTTGAGCACTAGTTTGTGTAATTGGTGACTTGCACAAATTAGGCCCCCACTTCTCTATGTTCTTTGAAACTTTCATATCTTGGAGACTATGCTCTTTGTTAGTTTCTTGAATGGAGGTAGTTTGGTCTTTCTCTCCTTCTTTAAGTGTCCAACTCCATCTTTGATGTCTTCTTCACCATGTGGATGTGCCTTTTTCCACCTTGCCTAAATTTTGCACTTTGGACCTCTTCCAATTGAGCTTGATGCCTTCAAGCAAGTGGAAAAACTCTACAGAAAATAAATAAATAAAAAATGCCCATGCTAAAAGGCTTGCCATTTCATGGCTCCTTTTACTTGGCCAACTCTCCTTTTACTTGGCCAACTCTCCTTTTCCTTATGCCAAATATGCAATATAACATAGGAAAACTATATTAAACATTCACTTATGGTACCTTAAAAGTTTCCATACTCCATCAACAACATGATCTCGTGAATAATGTACATAAGATTTAGGCAAAGGTTTCAAGATGTGCAAGTATATGGCAATGAGAGAATGTCGGTGGTCAACAAATATTATCCATTTAAACAAGGTAAAGATGCTCCTTTGGACTTTTACATAAAGATTTCTCCACATGCTACAAATTAAAGCCTTGTACACAAAATTCTACATAAGAAAAGGCTATAGCTCACATGTGTTACTAAAGTATTCAAGAAGAAACATAAAAGATTTTGAGAACAAACCAGGTTTCTTCCATGATTTGCAGATGACTTGGATTTCTTCTCTGCAAATTCATTTAGTGCTGCAAATTTTGTGAAGTTCTTGTATCAACTCGGGAGCAATAGTGAGGGTGAGCCGTCGTTTGCTTTGTATCTTCATAAAATGTAATTGATTAAATGGGAAGCAAACTTCAAGCCATTTTCCAAATGTTCAAGATCTCCACATAAAACTCAAATGTAAATCAAACAAACAAATGAAAAGGGAATCAAAGAATGGTTTTACATTGCTTTCTTCACTAGTGACTTTTCAAGCAAGAGTAGTATTTCTCCCATTCATGATATTCATTAAGGATAGAAATGTAATAGAGGGATTTCCCAAGTAAATGTTAATCAAATGAAACTTCACAGTTGAAACCTTCAAGAACCAAAGATTGCATCAAGAAATCCATAAGCTGAAAATGAAAATAACCATGAGAATACCAGAGGGATCTTTAAAAACTTCACTCGTTTATTTTCAAGAGAACGTCTAAACCCCTGTAATCTTGCTTGCTCTAATTATTGGCTATCAAACTAGATCATTCTTCCTGTGACAATCACAACACAGTCCCCTCATTTGCAAGTCGATTTCTTCATTATCCAGCAAACGTCTGGTAACCAGAACAATGGCCAACCTATGTTTATGATCAAAGAACAGCTTCAGGGAGTAGCTTCAGGGATTAAATGGCTCAGCATTCTTGCTCCATGCCTAAAAACGCTTCAATAGAAAGCTTAACAAGCTTATTTACACATGTTGAATTGCAGGTATCCATAAAGACTCAAACATTGCTCTGGAAACCCACAGGCCTACAAGTTGATTGCTCAATGTGAAAGGCTGCTCCTTATGGCCTTTAGACACTGTACAGCGCTTAAAGGATGATAAACCATTTGATTTCTTACTGCAATGGCTCTTGGAAAGGTTCAGGTCTGCAAAATGCCCTAGAGGAAGAGAGCTGCCAGCAAGAGAGGGAGATATTGATGCTATAGAAAAATGATAAAACGAACAAGTTAAGGCAGTGTTTTGTCCTTTAAAAGCTCGACACTTCATCTTCCATCCAACAGGCAGCCTAATCGTCAAAGGAAATCTCTGGGTTTGATTTCCAAGGGCTCAATCGCTAAGTATGCAAGGCATTCGACATTGCTAGGTGAGTGATCTTCCCAAGGGAGGCAAATCACTGAGTAAAATGGCGGGAAGAAAATGGTCGAGTACAGGAGGAACAGTGCTCTACTACACGAGCGATTTTCCTATTGGAGGAAATTGATGACCTCAGGGAACAAGATGAATAAATCGTTGGTTTTAGAGGCCTAATAGCCTCTTAGGCCCATGATTTGTCTTTCCTTAGCCTTATATGTCAAAAAACAGTAAATGTTGGCCTCTTTCTTTGGAAATTTTTTCCCACTTCTAGCATCAATCAAGGGTCAATTGTTCACCTTGGAGGTTTGTTGGCCTCTATACTCAATGATTTTTCTTCACGAGGTAAATCACTAGTTTGAGAAGCTAATCACAGGGGATTCACTTTGTTGACCAATATCTTATTACTTCATTCATAAAGGGGGTTTTTAAATTATGAAAAATAGAGTTAATATATTGTAGGTATTGAAGGGATGTGGGGTACATCGGGGTTTACAGGTATTGGGGGTTATTAAAATGGTTATCTGATCAAAATAGGGGATATCTAGTAAAAATAGGGGTTTTTTAAATTCAAAAGATGTATTGGGAGGGGGTTCAACAAAAGGATTTTGGGAGGTATTTAACAATATCTAGTGAAATTAGAGGTATTATTTAATATCCCATGAACGCATGTGCTAAACCAAGACCCCATGAAGCCAATGGACTTCCTAAGTGACCAAGACCCCATGAAGCCAATGGACTTCCTAAGTGAGCAATTTAATCTTTTGCCTAACAAAACTATTCCGAGACTTAACAAAGACTCTATAACTCGTCTATAAATTTATGTGTTCATTGGTTGTTGTAGATCGCACCTTGTATCAATTTCATAATGAATTCTCGTTTCTATTCGATGATTTCATGGCCTTTTCCAACTCATCGATAGTCATAAGGATCATCTATGCTCTTATAGCTTTATGGCTCTTCATGCTTCGAAACAAGATTTGAAATTCCTTTGTTGAAGCCTCATACACACCACAAAGCCTCACAAGTGAGATCGGGATCAGAAACAACCTTAGAGCGATGCCAACAAACCATAAAAAAAAAAAAGAATTAAAATGAGTGTCAATAAGACCCCTTGTTTTTTTGGCCTTAATAAACCCATAACTCTTATGTCCTACCTCATATTTCCAAACCACTTATTTCTAATTGTAGAGGACACCCAGAAATTTCCAACAAGTGGTTGGAATCCATATTCTTCCTTCAACTTGGTAACTTTCATAAATCGGGGAGCCCAAACTACCTTACTTGTGCAATTTTTTTTAATCAATGTTTTCATTGCTATAGGCCTCCTAATAGAATTATGTAAATTGCATCGAGTCTATATACCCCAAAAATGTCCAAGTAACCCCTTATGACATTAAAAAACTAAATTTGACAAATCACCAAAAATATGTGCAAAATACCTTGGAGGCTAAAGTATGGATTTCATGTGAAATACCACTTCATTAGAATCAAAGTTTCTTTACACACAATTCAACATTTATTTATGGAATTTGATCTAGGTACTTGACATCATTGAGATATTTACACATGAAATGAATTTTAATCCATGAAAAAGGTCTCTGTGCAACATGCACCTATAGAGAAAACAAGACAAAACTTGTTGCTTCAATCTGAAACTTGTCAACGAGATATCTGATGATTTGGAATGTATATGATATGTTTAGATGGACCCTGAAACCAAAACCATAAGTGTAGCTTCAATCATCTCCTTGATATTTTCACTTAATGCACCATTTTTGCCATGCTTGATATTGTGTTTTTGATGTCAATACCATGAATCTTGTCACACAATTATGTGGGTTGTGTGGTTTTGATGTCTCTTTGTTAGACGTAGGTTGACATCACTGCCATATGCTTTAATTCCATGTTTGTCTTAGCTTCATCCAATCCCATGCACATGTGCCACTTATTTCTTTCCCACTTGCTAGTTGAATGCTTGGCTTCTTATTGTTGAATGGCTATGATTTGAACTTTTCTTTCATTGTCACTTGTGGAAACAAAAAATAACAATATATTCACATAGATGTGAAAACGTGTTAATCTTTAAAATCATGTAAGACATCAATCCATCACATGCACTAATGAACCAAGACAATCTCACGTCAAGGAAATATCAGGCAAGCAAGATGCAATCAAAATCAAAACGAGTAGGACAAGAAAGTGAGATCATCATTATTACACAAGCAAGATTCCACTAAAATGCAATCAATCAAGGTTAAGAGACATAACACAACGCGCAAGACTACATTGTACACAAGGCAAAGTAGTGAATCGGTATTCTTCATTTTAATGTGACTCAAAAACATCTTCAAAGGTAAGATAAGTCAAAGAAATGGAATGCTTGAAGAAAAAGCTTAACATAAACTTTTTAAATAACAAGGCCCCCGAGTCTGTCAACTTGGAGCTAGTTGAGGTCTCAATTGTAATGCCTCGTTGTTTCTCTTAGGTGACTCAAACTTGCAAATATGTATGTAATGTTGTAGATATGAAATTCACACTTATGAAACTGAGTAGATACTTAGTAATTATACATGTGTGGTTTTAATGATTTTAATGTATTTTATGAGTAAATTATAATATGCATATTGTTTCTATGCACACATCAACACAATGATCTTGATTATAATTGGTTGTAATTATAATACATAATGCATGAAGTATTATATGTAGATTGTTTCCATGCACACATTTAATATGCATATCAGAAATGGTGTAGTATGTCATATTAATCATTGTCAGATAATTGTGTTATTGTTAATTAATAACAGAACATGACATTTTAATGAGATGATTCATTGCATATTTGACACAAGTTTGTTGTTATGTGATGTGTTTCGAGCATGAGTAATTGGATAACAGTTCAAGCTAGAGAGCTAGTGAAAATGTGTACATTGTAAGAGCCCATACCCACAAGGAATTTTCATCGAGACTTATAATTATAGGTGAAGGACAGAATAATACTCTCACCAAACTTATAGAAACTACTCTAGACCCATTTGTATTCCCTAAGGCCTAAGAGCCTTTCAAATTCCTAGGTATGTAGACCCTTCTAAGATGTCGAAAGTCTAATAGAGCCTGATGTTGTGACTTTCAATGCCTATTACAGTCACCCATGTAATGACTTGTAACACCAATACATGAGGAATGATATATAAAAACTAGTCTCACTAAAGGGACCTATGCCATGGAAAGCAGGATCATCCGAGCATTTGGGGGGGATAAATGGGTGTTGCAAAAGATAAGAGATTGTATGGAGATCAATTGGTAGATTGTGTGAAACTTTCTGATAATGCTTTTATTTGATTATTGTTGACCTTGTATATTATGACAATGTTTGTTGCACAAGCTCTCTACATCACATAAAGCATGTGGATTGGGATTGATCCATTATTTCTTATTATTAACACATCTGAAAACCTACTCACAATAGCTACACAGATATGTCTTCATATGTATGTTATTGTACATATATTAGTTATGAACGTTTATTTTTAAAAGGTGTAGTATATGTAAAATTATCAATTAAGCCAAATATGTATACTCTAATGTCCTAATCGATAAAATATGCTATTAATATATTATGGAAAGTATAAATTAATACAATGAAGCATGATATCATTAATATATTTATGGGAAAACATAAATTAATATAATCAATTAAGCATGATATTATTATATTTATGAGAAAATATAAATTAATATAGTTAAGTGATTAAACCTAACGAGGAATAATTAGTGCATAAATTAAGCTAATTAATTTGCATGTAAGCTACTTCGCATGAATATGAAATTATGAAGTAAACAAGGGAAATAGTTGCAAAGCAGCTAGTTCCTGCCTAGTTTTTAGAAGCATATACATAAGTTATGGCTCAATGAGAAATTTCAATTATGACATCGCTATAATATGTTTTCCACTAAAGATGTTGATCCACAACAAAATGATATTTTAGCATAAAAGTTTGGCGATTGCGACGAGTCCCTACCTAGTTTTTAGAAGCATGTTAATAAGTTATGTGGGTCTAGCGGTAGGCTTAAATATTGCACATATCTTTTTAAGTAGGGAAATAATTGCTATGATAATCATTATTCATTATATCTACGCCAACCTAAATACCCTATGTTAAGGTAATCTGGATTTACATGTTTTTACCTCTGCATGTCCTAGTGAAATTGTACGAGGGATATGCGGGAAAACGCAACGGCGGATCTCGTTGATTATCGAAGATTTTGTTCATTAAGAAGTGGGCACATAAAATGCAAAGTTAAAAAAACCAATCTCCTTGGCTTGGTTCCAAGCTAACAGCCACGTAAAATGGTAAAATATGACTCTTATCAGATTCATATATTTTGTTAATTTTTGTTTGGTTGTGAAGGATTTTACATAACCTTCCTCCGCCATGAAGCCGTGCATTTAACTGTAAAAATCAAAGAATTCGTGAAGGCACCAACCGCAAATGCAGAACACGGTGCATTTAAAAATAAAAATCAGAGAACTCTAGAAGGTACCAGCCGCAAATGCAGACCATGGACATGTAATTTGAAACCTTAATCTCCAGCAATATATTATTATGTATACTAGGAGAAGCCATTTTTCATTCTTCACTCAAGCTTGTCATTTTCCTTTCTATTTCATCGGTTTTCAATCACTTAGTGCTCAAAGTGCATGTGCAACATGTGTCGGTGTGCATGTAGGTGAAATTAAATGAAACAATATAATAAGGCATGGAGTTTCCCAAGGTGGTTGTGGGCCATCCTATGCCATATAAATGTTTTAAATAAAAACACAAAAGTAATATAAAAATTTTAAATAAGAAAGCAAAAGTAATGACAAAATGTGAATGCTATGCCATGTGCTATATGATTGAGATTGATGTGGTTTAATTTAATTTCCATAGAAGTTAGCTTAGACATGCCAATAATCCTTATGCAATTACAATAGATGGGCCCGCCCTTACATGTAACATAGGTAATATTGCTACAACAAATAAATAGGTGTGTAAGAAGGGTGATATTGATCTGGCCTGCTCATTTTATATGAGCATATGGTAGGAAAATCATCACTGATGGTAGTTCAGTTCACTACTGAATTAGTAGGGAGGGTAGGAAGGACTAATATAAACAATATAGGAACATCGTTGTTGTTCAGAAGGAGGGGATATAAAACCCTAATGACTACAAACATTGTAATATCAAACAATGTCTCTCGTTTCCAAGGGAATGAATGGACTGAAAATAATAAAGACACATCTCCGCAGTGCTCGTTCACGCCATTTTTTAAGTCTTAATGGTCGAAGGAGTTGGGAGAAAGAATAAGAGCACCTTCAACCAAAGGAAAAGGTATAGGGGGATGTTACTTTCGGCAGCAACTGTAAGAAACTTCTAAGGTAAGCTAACTTCTATCGATGGCATTTATTTTTTTCCTAACTTGTTATTTGATAAGATTTTTGTGCAGCAAATCGTGTTGAAGCTAAAGTTGAATTGCGAAAAGTGAAAAATGAGCATCATGAAGATGCTTGCGGGGATTTCAAGTAGATTCTTTGCATAATATTTATGTCGTGGACTGTGGATGCTGTGATTTGTATTAATGTTTGACAGGTCAGAAAATTCTCTGTGACCGTTGCAGTGGCTACACCTATTATTGGAGAGACGGAAAACAAGAACGCATGCTCCATCCTTTGATCTCTTTGATCCATCTCTTTACCTCTAAGGTAATGATGTTAGAGTCCATTCCAACTACATACGCTTTAAAAAATTGTGAAGAAAAAACACCAAATCCTAACGGTCATATGAGATATCAATGATCAATGCAATCGAGACATATGTGAGGTGATCACCATGATACTACAAAAAATGATGAGCTCGGTGAGGAAGAGTTCTTTCAGTTTTTGAACCCTATAGCACTAACTCTGATCCCTAAGTCTGCTAGTCGTGAATGATTGAATGCTCTGTTGAGATACCATTATCATTTTCAAAAAATTGCTCGCAGGTTTTAATGAGAAATAAAAGTTTACTAAAGTTTCTTGGGAACATTTCCATGGAATAAAAAGTGTGTATTGATTTGAAAACTGAATATACATGTAGAGTGAAATGGATACACCACATTTGTTGGTAGATCCAGTATTATTGTGTATGATTTTTTTAAAACAAAGACTATGTTGATAGTGTTTGCAAGGTTGTTGCAGTATCATGTTTGGATCTTGAGGGTTTTTGAACATGGGATCTATTCAAAGCGGGTTTGAGCTTTGATTTCTCTAGAATTGAAGTGGGTATGAACTCTAAGATGAAGAGTGTTTAGTAGTTGATAATTGCAAGCCGTTAATGCATCAACGAATTGTCGAACGTGTAAAAGGTATATGGTCGTGCTAGACTGGGTGGTAAGTAGGTGGAACCTAGTGGGAACAAGCAGGAGTAAGAAGTATGGTTTCATGGAGTTCCAGGATTGGAATAGTTAGTATAGCTTGTTGGTCAAGGTTTTATGCCCTAAAATTAGTTGAAGCAAAGAAAGATTCTCTGATAGATAGATGAATCTCCTCACTATAGTTTTAAGGATGATTTTTCTATGTTCTGTGAATATGAATATTACCAGGAAGACAAATGCATGGCCGAGAGCACCATCATCACTGACAATTTCTCTAATATGGTATAGATTTTCTTAACTTTGTCAAAAAATTGTTAATAATCAAACAATACATGAATATGTATAATATTTACCTGCACATGGAGCGAAAGCTGTTGATTTTTCAATAGACAAGGTTAAGCATGAAGTTCATTCCATTTTAGCATTTAAATTAATCATAACCAATAATATTGCAGCAACCAAGATCACAAGAAGAAACACCATGCACAAAAACACAAGAAGTATCGTGGGAAACCCTTCTCAATAAGTGAAGAAAACCCAGCCAAATCCTTTGCTATATTCTTGAAAAGAAAGACCTTCACCACCAAGAAAACCTAGCACACAAGAGGGTACTTGCAAACTCTAGAAGACTAGTGCCCAAGAGAGGTGCACACTTTTCCCAAGTAGATGTACTTGCTGAAATTTCCAAACTCACACAAATATATGATTCCTCAATGGGGAATTTACCTTTACTTATATTAGATTTGACCTGTCAACAGAAGTGTGTATTGGCACAACATGGTCGACCTCTCTATCTCATAATATAATTAATATTAACCAGATTAATTATCTTTTACATTAATTATCAATCACATTAAGGTGGGGCCAACCTGTACCCTTTACATTACAATTAGGGTACATACACCCACTAGTGATCAAACACTAGGGGCACATCCATAGGGATGTCCATATCTCTAGCTCACTGCATTACACAGAAGAACAACTTCGTCACTAGTGCTCAGCCACTAGGATCACATTCACCTGTGCTCGTCCACAAGCATGTCCACTCAATAGATCTTCTTTCCCACTACATTACACAAGAGAGTCATCAGAGTTTCTCATCAACTCTCTGCTCAGAGGATGCTAATACATCATCTTCTTTTTTGTCTCATGACAATGCACCCAGCACTTTCGGATTTCACACGTTCACCTTGTGCTCAGCCACAGGCACGTCCAACTCTCCAGATCTCTTTTCTCATTGTGTTACACAGGAGAATCATCTGGAGTTCTTCTGAACTCTCTATAAGGAGGAGGCCATCTCTACGTTCCAGCTCTGTCTCAGATAACAGCCACACACCCCTCTCAGGGGCTCTCTCTCAGGTTTGTGTACTAGAGAATGTCTCACGTAGCTGCAATCATCAACACTCCCTCTCATCTAGGGAGGCATTATTCATCATGCCAAGTCTCACGCGGATGTATTTTGAACTTGGTTCTTGGTTGTAGTTATCAAAACTCCCTCTCAACTAGGGAGGTATCCTTCACCAAGCTAATTTGGTGAATATGTCTGATATTTGCTCACGTGTAGGAAGGTATTGCAAGTGTACTAGTTTCCTTTGCATCATGTCTCTGATATAATGATATTTTATCTCAACGTGTTTCGATCTTATCATGAAACACAGGGTTCTCAAAGAGCTTTACAAACAACTCTGGTTGTCATCATAGGATCCAACTCATGATCAAGTAAATCTATCAGAATCTTGTGAAGCCATATTCCTTCACACACTCGATGCTACATACTCTGCTTATGTGGTACTCAAGGCCACAGAGTTTTGTTTCCTGTTGCATTAGGAAATCATGGCAATCTTCATGGTAAGACAATAACTGGATGTGCTCTTTTGGCCCACTGTACTCTCTACTCAATCTGTATAGGCATATCCCTGCAAATTCATTTTCACAATTGGAAGCATATTTCATGCCATATCTAATTGTACCTCATGTGTATCTAAATACATGCTTTATTGTTATCCTGTGAATCTGTCTTGGTTGGCTCATGCATTGACTAAGAATATTCATTGCATAGCATGAATCANGCCACGTAAAATGGTAAAATATGACTCTTATCAGATTCATATATTTTGTTAATTTTTGTTTGGTTGTGAAGGATTTTACATAACCTTCCTCCGCCATGAAGCCGTGCATTTAACTGTAAAAATCAAAGAATTCGTGAAGGCACCAACCGCAAATGCAGAACACGGTGCATTTAAAAATAAAAATCAGAGAACTCTAGAAGGTACCAGCCGCAAATGCAGACCATGGACATGTAATTTGAAACCTTAATCTCCAGCAATATATTATTATGTATACTAGGAGAAGCCATTTTTCATTCTTCACTCAAGCTTGTCATTTTCCTTTCTATTTCATCGGTTTTCAATCACTTAGTGCTCAAAGTGCATGTGCAACATGTGTCGGTGTGCATGTAGGTGAAATTAAATGAAACAATATAATAAGGCATGGAGTTTCCCAAGGTGGTTGTGGGCCATCCTATGCCATATAAATGTTTTAAATAAAAACACAAAAGTAATATAAAAATTTTAAATAAGAAAGCAAAAGTAATGACAAAATGTGAATGCTATGCCATGTGCTATATGATTGAGATTGATGTGGTTTAATTTAATTTCCATAGAAGTTAGCTTAGACATGCCAATAATCCTTATGCAATTACAATAGATGGGCCCGCCCTTACATGTAACATAGGTAATATTGCTACAACAAATAAATAGGTGTGTAAGAAGGGTGATATTGATCTGGCCTGCTCATTTTATATGAGCATATGGTAGGAAAATCATCACTGATGGTAGTTCAGTTCACTACTGAATTAGTAGGGAGGGTAGGAAGGACTAATATAAACAATATAGGAACATCGTTGTTGTTCAGAAGGAGGGGATATAAAACCCTAATGACTACAAACATTGTAATATCAAACAATGTCTCTCGTTTCCAAGGGAATGAATGGACTGAAAATAATAAAGACACATCTCCGCAGTGCTCGTTCACGCCATTTTTTAAGTCTTAATGGTCGAAGGAGTTGGGAGAAAGAATAAGAGCACCTTCAACCAAAGGAAAAGGTATAGGGGGATGTTACTTTCGGCAGCAACTGTAAGAAACTTCTAAGGTAAGCTAACTTCTATCGATGGCATTTATTTTTTTCCTAACTTGTTATTTGATAAGATTTTTGTGCAGCAAATCGTGTTGAAGCTAAAGTTGAATTGCGAAAAGTGAAAAATGAGCATCATGAAGATGCTTGCGGGGATTTCAAGTAGATTCTTTGCATAATATTTATGTCGTGGACTGTGGATGCTGTGATTTGTATTAATGTTTGACAGGTCAGAAAATTCTCTGTGACCGTTGCAGTGGCTACACCTATTATTGGAGAGACGGAAAACAAGAACGCATGCTCCATCCTTTGATCTCTTTGATCCATCTCTTTACCTCTAAGGTAATGATGTTAGAGTCCATTCCAACTACATACGCTTTAAAAAATTGTGAAGAAAAAACACCAAATCCTAACGGTCATATGAGATATCAATGATCAATGCAATCGAGACATATGTGAGGTGATCACCATGATACTACAAAAAATGATGAGCTCGGTGAGGAAGAGTTCTTTCAGTTTTTGAACCCTATAGCACTAACTCTGATCCCTAAGTCTGCTAGTCGTGAATGATTGAATGCTCTGTTGAGATACCATTATCATTTTCAAAAAATTGCTCGCAGGTTTTAATGAGAAATAAAAGTTTACTAAAGTTTCTTGGGAACATTTCCATGGAATAAAAAGTGTGTATTGATTTGAAAACTGAATATACATGTAGAGTGAAATGGATACACCACATTTGTTGGTAGATCCAGTATTATTGTGTATGATTTTTTTAAAACAAAGACTATGTTGATAGTGTTTGCAAGGTTGTTGCAGTATCATGTTTGGATCTTGAGGGTTTTTGAACATGGGATCTATTCAAAGCGGGTTTGAGCTTTGATTTCTCTAGAATTGAAGTGGGTATGAACTCTAAGATGAAGAGTGTTTAGTAGTTGATAATTGCAAGCCGTTAATGCATCAACGAATTGTCGAACGTGTAAAAGGTATATGGTCGTGCTAGACTGGGTGGTAAGTAGGTGGAACCTAGTGGGAACAAGCAGGAGTAAGAAGTATGGTTTCATGGAGTTCCAGGATTGGAATAGTTAGTATAGCTTGTTGGTCAAGGTTTTATGCCCTAAAATTAGTTGAAGCAAAGAAATATTCTCTGATAGATAGATGAAGCTCCTCACTATAGTTTTAAGGATGATTTTTCTATGTTCTGTGAATATGAATATTACCAGGAAGACAAATGCATGGCCGAGAGCACCATCACCAGTGACAATTTCTCTAATATGGTATAGATTTTCTTAACTTTGTCAAAAATTTGTTAATAATCAAACAATACATGAATATGCATAATATTTACCTGCACATGGAGCGAAAGTTGTTGATTTTTCAATAGACAAGGTTAAGCATGAAGTTCATTCCATTTTAGCATTTAAATTAATCATAACCAATAATGTTGCAACAACCAAGATCACAAGAAGAAACACCATGCACAAAAACACAAGAAGTATTCTGGGAAACCCTTCTCAACAAGCGAAGAAAACCCAGCCAAATCCTTTGCTATATTCTTGAAGAGAAAGACCTTCACCACCAAGAAAACCAACACACAAGAGGGTACTTGCAAACTCTAGAAGACTAGTGCCCAAGAGAGGTGTGCACTTTTCCCAAGTAGATGTACTTGCTGAAATTTCCAAACTCACACAAATATATGATTCCTCAATGGGGAATTTACCTTTACTTATATTAGATTTGACCTGTCAACAGAAGTGTCTATTGGCACAACATGGTCGACCTCTCTATCTCATAATATAATTAATATTAACCAGATTAATTATCTTTTACATTAATTATCAATCACATTAAGGTGGGGCCAACCTGTACCCTTTACATTACAATTAGGGTACATACACCCACTAGTGCTCAAACACTAGGGGCACATCCATAGGGATGTCCATATCTATAGCTCACTGCATTACACAGAAGAACGACTTCTTCACTAGTGCTCAGCCACTAGGATCACATTCACCTGTGCTCGTCCACAAGCACGTCCACTCAATAGATTTTCCTTCCCACTACATTACACAAGAGAGTCATCAGAGTTTCTCATCAACTCTCTGCTCAGAGGAGGCTAATACATCATCTTCTTTTTTGTCTCATGACGATGCACCCAGCACTTCGGATTTCACACGTTCACCTTGTGCTCAGCCACAGGCACGTCCAACTCTCCAGATCTCTTTTCTCATTGTGTTACACAGGAGAATCATCTGGAGTTCTTCTCAACTCTCTATAAGGAGGAGGCCATCTCTACGTTCCAGCTCTGTCTCGGATAATAGCCACACACCCTCTCAAGGGCTCTCTCTCAGGTTTGTGTACTGGAGAATGTCTGACATAGTTGCAATCATCAACACTCCCTCTCATCTAGGGAGGCATTCTTCATCATGCCAAGTCTCACGCAGATGTATTTTGAACTTGGTTCTTGGTTGTAGTTATCAAAACTCCCTCTCAACTAGGGAGGTATCCTTCACCAAGCTAATTTGGTGAATATGTCTGATATCCGCTCACGTGTAGGAAGGTACTGCAAGTGTACTAGTTTCCTTTGCATCATGTCTCTGATATAATGATATTTTATCTCAATGTGTTTCGATCTTATCATGAAACACAGGGTTCTCAAAGAGCTTTACAAACAACTCTGGTTGTCATCATAGGATCCAACTCATGATCAAGTAAATCTATCAGAATCTTGTGAAGCCATATTCCTTCACACACTCGATGCTACATACTCTGCTTATGTGGTACTCAAGGCCACGGAGTTTTGTTTCCTGTTGCATTAGGAAATCATGGCAATCTTCACGGTAAGACAATAACTGGATGTGCTCTTTTGGTCCACTGTACTCTCTGCTCAATTTGTATAGGCATATCCCTGCAAATTCATTTTCACAATTGGAAGCATATCTCAGGCCATATCTAATTGCACCTCATGTGTATCTCAATACATGCTTTATTGTTATCCTGTGAATCTGTCTTGGTTGGCTCATGCATTGACTAAGAATATTCATTGCATAGCATGAATCAGGTCTGGTGTTAACCAGATACATCAATGATCCAATCAGTTGTGGATCAATCTCATCTGAATCATCATCATTCATTTTTCTTCAGATCCTTCATGGTGATTTTGCATTCTGTCATACTGGAATTCTTTATTATTCCCATTGTGTATTTCCCTTGTCTCAGAAAAAAACTCATTGGTTCTCTGTCATACTTCCAAGAAGTAGTGCATCATACTCATATCCTTCATCTCTAAATTAGAAGTAAATTCTTACTTGTATCCAACAACAAGGCTTTTTGAATAAATCATCAAAATCAGGCTCTCGTCACCAACACTGTAATAATATAGGTTTGGATCACCAATACTCTTGCTGAAACCCAAAATCATCAAGAATCCATCCATCTGATATAGTTTCCAACTCATGGATGGTAGTACGGATGGAAGTGTATCGGGCTTACTAGATCAAGTGTCTCATCATATACAACTCCCTCTGTTTGTGAGAATCCTTTGGCTATAGATCGTGCTTTGTGTTTCTCGACACTTCCACCAGGTGCATGTTTGATCTTATAGATTTACTTGGAAGTTACCACAGACTTCCCTTCTGGTCTCTGAACAATATCTTGAACATCATTCTTTTAAGATATACGGGTAGTCTTTTGTTATGACATCTTTCCATACATGTTCTCATGTTGCTTCTCCAAGACAAGGAGGCTCAAAATCAATGAAGTTGCTCATGACTAAAGGATAGCTCCAAAATATCTTTTGCTTTCTCGAGAACTGCCTTGAGGGGATTGTATATTCCTCTGCCTCCTACAGAGTGAGCCTAGGCAAGCCTTTTATTCCCTACTGCAATATATCTTGGACATATCAACTAAAGCAACTGGATCAGCTAGAATAATGTTTGTCTCCCTCTAAAATTTTGAAGGGGGAGAAGGTATTGTCTCACTGTCAATATCCATCTAAGATTCTTTGGATCTTTGAAAGGCTATCTCTTCTTCAAGGACAACATCTCTGCTTGTCTCAATATTTCTCTGACCAGGGATGTAGATCTGGAATGTCTTCGATGATTCACTATTTATCCCATAAATGTATCATTTCTTTTTGAAGGGCATATCTTGGACTTCTTCTCTTTCGGTACATGCAAATACGCTGGGCACCGAATTATCCTAAAGTGTTCAATCTCAGGCTTCACTCCGATGAAGGTTTGGGAGTTATGTTTTTCAAAGTCTAGTGAAGCCTCTTGTTATGAACATATATTGTGTCATGCATGCTTATGCCCATGGAATCATAGAAAGATTTTGATCATGCATTATTGCATTGGTTGTCTCAAGGATGGTTCTATTCTTCCTCTTTCTCAGATATTTTTTACTCCCTCTGAGTCAAGTGACTCCCTCTAAAGGATAAGCATCTTCTTTTGTTCTTAAACTATCTGGAACAAGAAAACAAGAGGAACCAAAACAAAAATATCTCCTAAAGGAGAATAATGAGTCGATCTCTAGAATCAAAACAATTTAAGGATTGGTGTCACAGCTACAACACCTACTTGTAATGTAGCAAACTTTAGAAATATAGGTTAGAGGAATGATAATTACAACAATCAAACCTAGAGTCTTCACTTCCAGTGTGTTGTTCCTATGAATGCACTGAGATCCATCTGGATCCAAGACTTCAACAAAAGGTTCCTTCGTCCTGCATTTACCCTCATGACAATGATACAAATAATATATATATATATAAGTGCATACATGAGGGTGTTGATATGATTTCTCCAATGGCACATGGTTGATCTCTATCCTCTGAAATCTTCATGAAGGAGGTATGTCAAAGTGACACCTTTTGTATCACCCACAATAAGTCTTCCTTTGAAGTCTTGTCGTCCAGGAACTT
>JZKD02S2428873.1:6700-161166 GCA_000966675.3 Picea glauca
AGATGTTGAAACCAGGCTTTGACACCTTTTTGCAGTGCCAGACCTTTCCCCTTTCCCTTATTATACTACTTCACCTACACCTTTTACAGCTTTACCAGTACATTTCTCTCCTTTTAGGATGCATATCACAAGGAAGTTCTACAAGGTAATTAATTCACATTATAAGCTACATTATAAGGTAATGAATAGGTCTAAGTTAGTTTGAGACGTTATTCAAAGGTTGACGATACATTGGGGGTTGGAGTTTGAGATGAGGGGAATATACTCTTATTTGCTTACATATACTTACTTAGCTCCTATGATGTAGCCTCTCCGAGATGGGAGGAGTTGTAACATCCCATTTTTCTCACTATCTTATATGATCATAGTTGTTGCATTGTTGTTGTAGGAGGACACTCATAGCACTATTGTCTATTTCATAGTTATTATATGATTCTGGCATACATTTTGATCTATGGAAATTGTTACTGAATTTCTGAAGTTTTTCTCACTATCTTATATAATCATAGTTGTTGCATTGTTGTTGTAGGACACTCATAGCACTATTGTCTATTTCATAGTTATTATATAATTCTGGCATGCATTTTGATCTATGAAAATTGTTGCTGAATTTCTGAAGTTAGTGAAGCCATGATGTTATGCTACATTACATAATGGTTCATTATGCTCTTATGATTTCCAAATTAGAATCATTATATTCATTTGAAACTTTTTTATTCCTTTATTAATCACTATGTTCTCTTGATGTGTATGCCATTGCATTATGGTTAATTAAGTATTTTCAAGCATTATTGTACATGAAATCTATAGAAAAATCGTTGTTATTTATGGATATTTGAAACTTTTTTTATTCCTTTATTAATCACTATGTTCTCCTGATGTGTATGCCATTGCATTATGGTTAATTATGTGTTTTCAAGCATTATTTTACACATGAAATCTATGGAAAAATCGTTGTTATTTATGGATATATTGTACTTAGGATTAGTTGAGTTGTGAAACTAAGTACACATGAGTATAATGACCGTAGGAGTATGGTTCTCACGACCGACACTAACTTAGGCTAGATGTTGGGAGTAGGTTGAAAGATTAAGATTATTACATAAACCATTAACCCCAATACACTAGGTAATCCAAGAGAGAATATGTCAAATTTATGCCAACAAGTTTTAGCACTTTAGAGTAATATTTTCATGTATAAACCAAAACTTAAATCACTACAATTAATGCAGATTTAGAATAGTAAATCTGCACTATTATTTTCAATATAAATCTTAAATCCCTTAGTTTAGCCTTAGCCTATGTCAAATCAACATAACTTATAGGTACTAGAAATTACCAAACTGTGAAGCCAACAATAGTTGAAGATCAAATTTGCAATAAGACAATTCTGGTAAAAAAAAAAGCTTCATATATACAGATAAGAGATGAAGTTTAAGTACATACTCTCAACCTATCACAAGCTAGTACAACTAGAGATAAAGTACAAAGAAGGTTGAACCAAAGAGAGAGAGAGAGACTAATTCTCTTCATCTTACGTCTCTAACCCAAGTGTAAAGAAGAATAAGCACAAGTGAATGATTGATGATGATAATGACTCTCTCCTTCCTCTATTTATATGATATGTAAGTGAGGTCTACAATGAGAAATGAACCTAATCCACTACAAGAAACCTAGAAGATACAAGTAGGTCCACACATGTGAAGCACTCTACTCGAAGTGACACATGTCAAGCTCCAAGTTGCCAGTGATCAACAAGAAAGGTTCTAAGGCCTAAGTCCTACTCCCCAAGTTCCAACACTCCTTCTCTAAGGGTCCAAACCTCCAATGAACTCCAATGAATCTTCAAGGTCTTGTTCCTCCTTAGGGACCACCACACCTACATGTCCACTCCCTCAACCCAAGCATCCTCAAGTCAAGTGTAGGCCTCCATGCAAGCAACCAGGCAACCTCATGTTGTATAGGGTTAAATGCTCTCTTCTAGAATGCCCAAAGATCCTCTTCTAATGCAAGGTGTCTTCCAAGAAATCAACCTCCCTCCATGTATTGGCTACATGAAGAAGTCACCAAGTTCCATAAGTCATGCTCCAAGGATCAGTGCCATAAAACATTCATACAAGGTATAGCAACCAAGAGTAAGCCACCTACAATGTGTAAGTCTCTCACAAAACATTAAGGGTTAACCATACACCATGCAAACCACATCTCATGAAGTGCCTCCAAACATGGTGTAAATACTTTTGGAGTAACCCTAAAAACTAACATTCCCTCTTTACAAGGAAAGTGTTTTCATCAATACCTATCTTCTCTCTTAGCATCTCAAACTTCCCTTTGGGTAAGGGCTTCATTAGAATGTCAACAACTTGTAACTTTGTAGGAATGTAATCAAGGGATACAACACTCTTGTGTACATTGTCTCTCAAGAAATGATACTAGATGTAAATATGCTTGGAGTGGTCATGAAACACAAGATTCTTAGAAAGTTCGATGAAACAGTGTAACATTATTGAGTAAGCAATCTAAAGTGTTTGTGGTTTAGCTATGTCTTATGGTCATAAAACTTTCAAGCTAATAAGCCTACACATCATGCAATGAAGCACTTTGATCTTTAAGTGGAATGATATTGATCTTTTTTGCAACATTTTGGCACATAAAAAATCTTAAGGTTGTTCATAAACAAATCAATGCACCACAATATGGAATGACTTGATCCTTAGGCCAAACGATTTGGTACTTTTAGCTCTGTTATTAAGGGTTTCTTGGAATTTCTGTCACCATAATGCAGAGATCTTAATGGTATGGTTTGGGTCTAAGACTTATGGTAACTATGTGAACCTAATAAACACATTTCCTAAATGCTTGATATTTGAAAATATTTTACTACTGGTGCACTTTCCTACACAGTCCATTTAAAATCAGTATATTCACCTTATTTTATATCTTGGTTAACTGTCATTGGTTTGTGGCACTGATCACTATTTACTTTCCTTGATTTCTAAGCTCGACGTGCACTGAAAATACAGCTTGGATCACTGTTTCTCATGGTTACAATCTGCTCATACACATGCATAGTACTTGTAAATTATGTGCTCTGAAATATATTTTGAGATCAATATTTTTTATGATTACAGTCAACCAATAGCACAGACATAAACAGTACCGGTGGTTCATTTGTAGCAGAAAATATTTGAGGGCACCTTACCATATGAATATGCTTTAAATTTCATGATAGCTTGTGATTGGATAATCCTTATTAACTGTTCTAAAATCTGGAATATTCACAGTTATGGATTTAGAAGCATTTCACACAAACTTTGGGCAAATAATCTCGCTTTTGACTTACTTAAGTTGGATGGAAATCAAAGTCTCCATATTTGACAATAATTTAATGGACATGGTGGAACAAATGATAGAATCTATGGTTTCAAGCCTGGTGCCATTCTATATGCTTTGTATGGAATATGAGAACATTTTAGCAAATTTTCTATGGCTAATTAATGATATCATTTTTAACTAGTGAATGTTGAGTAAGCTTCATTCACTTAATGCTATATTCTCTCTATTGTTTTTTAAGCACTTCATAACAAGTACATTTGTCTCTTTTGCACATTACTTGGAAGTTGTTAAATCTAGCAACAACTTGCATGTCTTAACTTGTTATCATTAAGAGTAAGTTAGTAAAAGTTGCTAGTTGTCTTAGTCAATCTAGCCCTAGTAACTCTCCATTGCTGCAACTAATTGGGTTCGATAAACCATAGGGATTCCTCCCTAGGCTAGGGTAGCTTAGTTTCCTTAGTTTAAAGTGTGGAACAAGGTTATTGAAATGACGGTGGGTAGTTTGCATGTTGTGCCTATAGACTCTCTCACTGAAGTTAGGACTTTTCCTCCTAGGGTAGAGTTTGAGTGACGACATCTACAATCATACATTTATTTGATATGTAAAATGTCATGGATATTCCATTGGAAGAGTCTATCACAACAATCTTGTAATATTCTGAAATATTTTATTTAATGCAGGTTTATTTCCTTAGATCTTAGATTTATTATCACTAGCTTATTGCTAAAATAACTAAAATATGAAAATGGAAAAACAAGAAAATGAACACACTATCCACACAAATGAACACAATATGTATATTGGGAAACCCGATATGGGAGAAAATCCAGCTAGAAGGTGAGGCATATTCTATGCTCTATTTTCCTCAATTACGAAAATGCAAATACAAAGAAAGGGGCACTCACTACTGAGTTGCCTATGACATTGTGTCCTAAATGGCTTCTATAGAATCTTCTTTCTCCTTTGTTGTGCTCTCAAATCCCAATTGTAGATAGTCTACTCAACTATGGAACATGTACAATGCTAAAAGAATGAAACCCCTCTCCTCTATCGGCCCAATATTTAACATAGTCTAATAGTCGTCTAGGGTTAGAGCTTTTTCATGCCTTAACCCTCAATTAGTGTTAGGTTTTGGAACTTCTAGAGTCTCCTTGAAATTACATTTGTGACTAGCCCCACATGTGTCAATATTGGGAATTGACATGGCATCCACTTGGTACCATAGTGGTCAACTTGCGATAGGCATAGCTTCCGCATACGAGCTCTGATTGGAGTGATTTTCACATCGTTGGAAAGGTCTCGGTGTGTAAAACAATGTCAAGGGATTGAGAGCTATGCTCACAAAGTGTTGACCCCAAAAAGTGTCATTTGAAGTCTCAAAATGACAATAGAAGGTTTCAGACCCCAAATTTCCAAACTGGGACATACCACTAAAATGTGCCCTACAAGCCAATTCCTCCAAATTTTATGCCCAAAAAGTACCAAGATAGATGAAAAATTATATAATGATTCACTCTAAATAATTATTAAAGGAAAGAATAACTATAACATTCAACACTAAATTAACAGACAAAGAAAAAACAACCAATCAAACCAAGGAATTTTGACTACTATGTACAGACTAATGCATCGTTAGGGAGTGGTATACCACAAGAAGCGCTTCAAATGTAGACCATTAGTTGATAGAGGGAATTCAACACCTTCTAGCTCTTTGAAATGATAGATATTCCAATTCAATTTTTTGACTATATATGTAACACTCCATTTTTCTCACTAGCTTATTTAATTAAAGTTGTGTAGTGGTTGCTAGTCCTAGTTGTTTTTTAAAGAGGAAATTCAGAATACTATTGTTTGTTTCATGGTTCTTATTTGTTTTTTGTTTTATAATTTCCAAATTAGAATCATTATATTCATTTGAAATTTATGTTATTCCCTTATTAATCACTATGTTTTCTTGATGTTCATTGCATTACGGTTTATTAGACCTTTTCAAACATTATTATACATGTGATATCATGTGAAATCTATGGAGTCATTGTTGGACAATTGGATTATGTTGATGGACAATTGGTTTGGATAGTTGGTTGTCATTGATGTCAACCCTTGGAGAGTGATCTTTGAGATTGATGCCAACCCTTGGAGAGTGATCTTCGAGATTGATGTCAACCCTTAGAGAAGTTTGGTAGCAAATTCCAGTAGCCCAATGTTGTGGTTAAGGAACCTGAGTTTGATCGAGAGATAAGGACATGAAATTCAATGAATTTGCAAGAAAGACTATCATAGATGGATAGTACACGTCATACCATTTCCGGTGATATGTGGTATGCCACATGCTTCCTCGTTGTTGAGGAGATATGGCTTTGAGAAGTTGAAGGACCCTCAAGAACAATCTAGAAACCCCTAGAAGGTCAACAAGAAGTCAATTATTCTAGAAGCTCCTAGAAAGTCATCAAGAAGTCTAGTAGTCAAAGTGGTTGCAACAAGAAATTAATTAAGGGTAAAGTTGTTGCAAAAAAAAAATAATTAAAAATAAATTAGTTGTAACAAGAAATTATGAGATGACTAATTAACGGTAAAGTTGTTGCAAAAAAATAATAATTAAAAAAAAATTAGTTGCAACAAGAAATTATGAGTTGACTAATTAAGGGTAAAGTTGTTGCAAAAAGAAGATAATTAAAATAAATTAGTTGCAACAAGAAATTATGAGTTGACTAATTAAGGGTAAAGTTGTTGCAAAATGAAATAATTAAAAATAAATTTGTTGCAACAAGAAATTATGATTTGACTAATTATGGATAAATTAGTTGCGACAAGAAAGTGTGTTAGCTTTGGAAGATGAGAAAGGGGTAAAACAGTTACAAGGAAGCTTCTAGAGGAAGGCACTTGACAAGTATAAATAAGATATCAAGAAACTCCTATTTGCACCATTTTGAGTGCATTGAATATCTATCTTGTGAAAGGTTTTTGGCAAGGATTTTCATTGACAAATCTGAGGTAGCATGAATCAGAGGTTGAGGAGAGTCTACAGGAAAGTGCTACATTGTTCAGGTACATCTGAGTCATCTACCAAAGTAAAAGGTATGGTTATATGTTTGAGGATTGGATCTTGCTGATTGCTTGAGGTAGGTCATGTAAGGTTGAGTATATACCCTTGAGGCACTATTGGTTGTATAGTACTTGTTGTAGTAAATGATTTGAGGCAGATCTGTTGAAGTACATTGCTAGTACATGTCCGGTTTTATTGGTACATCTTGTACTACATTATGAGAGACATTTGTTAGTGGTTTTGGCACATGATTGGTACACACTTGAGGCTACGTAACAGTGAGGTTTTGGCACATGGTCTAAAATAAGAGTTTGTTGTATTTGTCTTATGGATAGTGTGATGTCTTATTAGAGGACATTTGTTGGTTATATTTGCATATTTCTTTGGTATATGGTTGAGCTACATGTGGGGTATATGTCAAGACATATAGTTCATGAGTTGGCACATGCATGAGGTATTGTGATATTCATGATTGATGCACTTGTGATTGTACAGGTTGTGTTAATGATTGATGTACATGATTGATATCAGATCTAGTTGGTTGATGAGACTACAATGACAATTTTTCAATACAAGTTGTGATAGGTTGTTGGTATAGGTTGGTTTGACAGGTTTGACAGTGACAGTGACAGTTTATTTGATTCAGTGACAGTGATAGTGACAGATTGTCTACACTTGGCATTTATATTTCAGGGCGACAAGATAGGGAAAGGAAAGGGGGTTGTAGCCTCCTTCCGGTTGGAGCTGAATAATTAGGGAGTTGGAGTGTCCTTCAGGTTGGAGCTTAAGAATCATGTAGTCGGAGAACATAGGGGGTTGTAGCCTCCTTCTGTTTGGAGCTAGAGAATTGGGGAGTTGGATCTTCTCTCAGGTTGGAGCCCAAGAAAACAGAGGGTTGGAGCCTCCTTCTAGTTGGAGCTACATAATTGGAAGTTGGTGCTTCCTTGAATGTAATTCTTTAACATATAAGAAAAACATTATGTGGTTCTCCCGCATTTGGTTTCCACATAAATATTGGTGTACTATGTATTGATTGGACGTGTCTATTCTTTTTTATTATGCACTAATGGATTTTAATGTTTATGATGTAATATATATTGATGATGAATTGATGAACATTGTTGAATAAGTTAAAGGAATATAAATTGTGGTTAAAAGTGGTAGAAAAGTTCATTATTGATTCACCCCCCCTCTCAGTAATCCAACAATTGGTATCAGAGCAGATCCTTCAAGAAAAAATTTAACCACTGGAAGGAGATCATGGATCATGCTAGAATTGTGGTACCATAGTTTAATGGTGAGAACTATGCATTCTGGAGCAAAAGAATTAAACCATATATACATGCATAGGGATTTGATATTTGGATATTAGTGGTAAATGGATACATAGCACTAGCCACTCCCCCAACAGACAAAGATGGTAAGAAACTTGAAGAAAATGATTCAAGGGTCAAAAATGTTATTCAGAATGGTGTGGTTGAATCAATATTCACAAAGATCATGCAATGTGAATCTACCAAAGATATGTGGAACATGTTAGCGCTAGAAGTTGCACTTGGACTGCTTCAAGTACAAGCCCAACACATCTTGAAATGATAAGGGTTTAATTTGGATAAGATGGGTTTCAGGAAATTATAAGAGTGGTTAAATTAATCAAGAAAGCAATGAAACCATTGGGCATGGAGTCCATGAAAAGAAACTGTGATCCTGAACTAACATTCTATGTGCAAAAAATCAGGTCAACAAAGTTGGGATCAGTTTTAATGCTTATAAAAAGATGGAATGAATAAATAATAAAAACAAAATTGAAAATGATCAAAGAGCATCTTGATCTTCAATACATATGACAACAAGAGGAAAAAATTCAGTTTTCACAAAACCTTTCTAAAGTTGAATTAAAACTTAGATAAGCCTATGGCAAGGGCTAGAGCATATCCTATGCAATAACCCTCTCAGCACAGAAATTGCAGACATATAACATATAACAGCAACACATATCCAAGAAGATGAAAGATGGGAAAATGATTTACATGGAAAAGAGAAAACAAACTGAAACATAACTTCATTTTCAACTGAGGTATTTTACATAAAAAAGCAGCACAGGTCTGTAACTTGAAATCAAAGAATTTTCATGCCTTTCTAGGTCCCTCACAGATCTTGAAATTTTACCCAGACCTCTCGAGTCTCTCCCTTGCCTCTTGAATCCCCTTCTCCAAGAGATATTTCATTACTTAAATAGAAAATAACATCCTCATAACCTTAGGAGGTTGAATCCCATCTCCTCCATTGGATTCTAAACCTTGGAGATAGGTGGCAACAATCAAAGAGACAAAAATCCAACAAACTACTAATTTTCAGGAATTTGTTGGAAGTCATTAATAAAATGTTTCCACCTCATGCATGAGGCCTTTGATGGAGATAAATATTAGGTACAGGTGTCCCTTGACATATAACTGATCCTTGATAAGCCATTCAAATCCTCCTTGACATGTGGCAACCTCCCAACAAGGCGAATATCAAAACCGTGACCGCTACAGGAAATTAGGCAGCGCCGTTGTAAAACAGTTGGGTAGCGCCACTTATATGTCTAATATCTCTCAAAACATAACACATTTTGAAAAATTGAGAGAGGTTTTTGTTATTTGTCATATTATGAACAAAAACCTCCTCCATTTTTCAAAAATACCTTTTCAATTGTTCATAATCTAAGTTTCAAGTTAGTCACTAAACATTGGTAAAATAACTCTGCACAATTTCTTTTCTGCCATAAATATTAGATAGCACCTGTAGGTAGCGCCACTTATGCTGCATCTGTGTGCAGATTAGGTCCTTCAATCTTGAAAGTGTGCAGAGCAGTTTGCGGTCTTTCATGATGACAAAACCATTTCAATTAAGTTCCTTGACTGTACAATGGGTAGTGCCTTTTTACCACTGAGAAAACTAGCACTTAGCAAAAACCCAAAACTCTGTTAGTTAGGCCTCTTCTAACTGCAAATTTTTGTGCTAACATAGGCTCCATGGGGGATAGAGTCCTCCCTGTGAGGCTCTAAGAACTCTTGTAGTTTTAGTGCCTTATCCTTTGGGCTTGTGGAGTCATGCTCTGATGCATAGTGTTGAAGACAACATACTGACAACTTATATTACTCTACTTTCAAACAGAAAGAAAACACACCTTCTCTTGATGGAGCTTATTTATGTACAAAACCTAATCTCACTGATTTTTACAATGGGCTAGGTGAAGGCAAACTTTCACTAAAGCCATTCAAGCAACTTGTTGACATGAGTCTTTATAATGACAATGATTGACAACAGACAAAAGGAATATGACAATGGTTTGAAAACATTTCCTATATCTCCTCTAACTGTTGTTGGCACAATAAAGTTTACAGGTTCCAAAACATTTGAGAAATAAAACTCGATATACACCCCTACGGGGTCATAAAAATGGTGACAAAACACATGGGATTGATAACATAATTCTTTTTCCACTTCAAGTTGATTACTATAAACTATGGGTAAAAGTGGAAGAAGGATTGACGTAGGTGGCTGTTGATCCACTGATGAATGTTGATTTACTTCTGGTTGTGTATAAACGATCTCTTCATGTGCCTCAACTAAGGTTTACTCCTGGTCAAATCTTTGGGTTATGTCTTTTGTGATAAGGCCAACCTCTGCATCATACTCCCTGTCTTCATAGTGATCAAATATAGGATAATCTTGCTTCTCATCATCACTAGAATATTCATCAAAAACAGGCTTCCCTTCATACCTATGATCGACCTCTAAAACAATAATTTCATCAAGAATATAATTGTTAAAAATATCCATTTCAGGAACAACAGTAACTGTTGGTTCTAGTTGTTCCTATACATGATTTTCATCTGAAACAAAGTTATGAATTTTTTCCTCTCCGAATACAGGAGTATTATTTATGCTTTCATTTGGACAATGAAATAAATCATTTTCATCTTTATATTTAGTAGAGCAATCTAACAAATCTTGAGCACATTTTACATATCCCTCACAACAGTTATGACAAATACTTTCAGAGGGATAAAAACTTTTGCAATGTTCATTGAATACTCTGTGGAAATCCTTCAAGGATGAAATGTTGGAAGGGGGTAAAGAGAAATACCATTTACGTGCATCCCCATCTAATGAATACATGAACATTTTCATCAATATATCTTCATGATGGATGTCAAGCTGCTCATCAAATTATGAAATTCATGAACATGATCAATAGGGTTGTCATCCTTACCTTCATAAAATCTGGGCAGCAGGTATTGCCATTCATCAATAAGAGGCACAGGATGTGGATAATCCTCTATAACTAAGAAATCGAGTGGGGAAAACCTCCTGGCTAGGATAGCCTTCATAGCCATTTAATTGGTCTCATTCTAGTGGATTCACCAACATATTCTTAACAATGGAGTCGCCGTGGTGAATGTGCAGTCTTGAAGGTGTCCAACTTCAGTCACCATCTAATGCTGGAGTTGTACAATGTCGTTCTTCAAGGATATTTTCAATATGCTCAAATCCATCCTTGACAATGACGAGAAAAGATGTTAGAGTTGGAAGTTGCACTTGGATTGCTTCAAGTACAAGCCCAACACATCTTGAAATGATAAGGGTTTAATTTGGATAAGATGGGTTTCAGGAAATTATGAGAGTGGTTAAATTAATCAAGAAAGCAATGAAACCATTGGGCATGGAGTCCATGAAAATGAACTGTGATCCTGAACTAACATTCTATGTGCAAAAAATCAGGTCAACAAAGTTGGGATCAATTGTAATGCTTATAAAAAGATGGAATGGAGAAATAAGAAAAACAAAACTGAAAATGATCAAAGAGCATCCTGATCTTCAATACACATGACAACAAGAGGAAAAAAAATAGTTTTCAGAAAACCTTTCTAAAGATGAATTAAAACTCAGATAAGCCTATGGAAAGGGCTAGAGCATATCCTATACAATAACCCTCTCAACACAAAAATTGCAGACATATAACCTATAGCAGCAACACATATCCAAGAAGATGAAAGATAGGAAAATGATTTACATAGAAAAGAGAAAACAAACTGAAACATAACTTCATTGTCAACTGAGGTATTTTACATAAAAAAGTAGCATAGGTCTGCAACTTGAAATCAGAGAATTTTCATGCCTTTCTAGCTCCCTCACGGATCTTGAAATTTTACCCAGACCTCTCGGGTCTTTCCCTTGGCTCATGAATCCCCTTCTCCAAGAGATCTTTCCTTCCTTAAATAGAAAATAGCATCCTCATAACCTTAGGAGGTCTAATCCCATATCCTCCATTGGATTCTAAACCTTGGAGATAGGTGGCAACAATTAAAGAGACAAAAATCCAACAAACTGTTATTTTTAGGAATTTGTTGGAAGTCATTAATAAAATGTTTCCACCTCATGCATGAGGCCTTTGATGGAGATAAATATTATGTGTAGGTGTCCCTTGAAATCTAACTGATCCTTGAGAAGCCATTCAAATCCTCCTTGACATGTGGCAACCTCCCAATAAGGAAAATATCAAAACCGTGACCGCTACAGAAAATTAGGCAACGCCATTGTAAAAAAGTTGGGTAGCACCACTTCTATGTCTAATATCACTCAAAACATAACACATTTCAAAAACATGAGAGAGGTTTTTGTTACTTGGCATGTTATGAACAAAAACCTCCTCTAGTTTTCAAAAATACCTTTTCAATTGTTCAGAATCCAAGTTTCAAGTTAGTCACTAAAAACTGGTAAAATAACTCTGCAAATTCGTTTTCTGCCAGAAATATTAGGTAGTGCTTGTAGGTAGTGCCACTTATGTTGCGTCTGCGTGCATATTAGGTAGAATTGCCAAAAACATAGTGCCTTCAATCTTGAAAGTGTGCAGAGCAATTTGCGGTCTTTCATGATGACAAAACCATTTCAATTAAGTGCCTTGATTGTACAATGGGTAGTACCTTTTTACCACTGGGGAAACTAACACTTAGCAAAAACCCAAAAATCTGATAGTTAGGCCTCTTCTAGCTGCAAATTATTGTGCTAATAGAACAAATTAAATATCATCTATGAAGGAGATGAGAAAGTTAAGGAAGAAAAAATTCAAATTTTTAGAGCAAAGTTCGAATAGTTGAAGATGAATGAAGATGAAAATATAGTAGCCTGCTTTCTACAAATTGATGAAATAGAAAATAGTATCAAAAGCTTGGGAGATGGGATAAAGGAGCAGTTCATTGTTAAAAATGCATTAAGATCTCTACCAATGAGATTTGATTCAAATATTTCATCCTTAGATTTCAGGAAACAAGAAAGTTTAAACCTTTATGAAGGAATTAATAGTAGAGAAGATCATGATCAACGAAGGAAAGAATTCCAAAGAACTACACAACAAAAAAGATTATCCACATCTAGGTATCAAAGTCTCTTTTACGATTAATTTTTTTACTGTACTAACTTTGGATATAGAGTTGTAGACTATAGATCACATGGAATAAATACTCAAACAAAAGATGCTTATGTGCCCCCACATAAAATTGAATGCTACAAATGCCACAACCTTGGACATGTTAGTAACCAATATTTTTTTTTATGTCCTGGAGTCAGGATTCTAAAATTAGCGAAGGCGCTAAAGGGTTTGGAGGCATGACAAATTGGTAGGAAGGTTAAAAAAGGCATAAAGAAGTTAAATTTGGCGGAAAGGTAAATTAGATCGGGCCAGAAATAATTTTGATCACGATCCATCAAAATCAAAGGCCAGGATGCATTGCGTAGTTTGAAGTTGTGTGGGGGATAATACTAAAGAGTGGTCCCACAATCCAAATCGAGGTTTCCATTGAATTATGTGTCAGTGTCGGGTTTATTGTGGAAGGACAAGAGGGTTGTTCCAAAACCACCAATCCACATCTCCGCAATGTGAAAAGTATAAAATGTCGATTTGACATTTTTATTTTTTATTATTTTCAAACTCAGGGACCATTGGAACACTGACACAACCACCATTTTTCTATTGCAGCCCAGCTTTGCACCATAACATTTCACTTCCAAGTATTTATATCATCATTATGGATCCCATAGTATTGTCAGTAGTAGAGCAAGACCTTGAAAGTAATGAGGAATCCCTAATCAACTGAGATGTAGATGTATTTGATCCCGATATCACTATGTATCGAAGCAACTTGGCTAATATAAAGGGAAAGATTATTCCATTTTTAGAAGCATTCCAGGCCTCCATTGTCCCATATGTTGTCGAGGTTTCTTTCCCATTTCCTGAATTTGTAGGTTGGTGCACTGAATAATATTCTCATTCAGAAAGGTTAATTGTCAATAAACAGGGGTCTTAAGGCCTGTGTGGGATAGATTATCTGTCAATTCAAAAGTCACTCAATATACCATAAGCATTTTCCTTTAATTCTGAGTCATTCAACGAAGAAAATGTGATTAGGGTTTATAGAGAATGTCATACAGAGCTCAAAAGTCAATTTCTACAAAAAATCATTAAACCTGAACAAATATCAGAGAGTCTCTCCTTACCAATGAGTATCAGCATGATGGTCATTGAAGTTCAGTGGGTATGTTCCATGTTGATTCAAGTCCTAGGTCTAGATAGTGATAAATATGTTGTTGAAGTCATGTTGGGTTTTCTTTTGATCTTTTTGAAGTCGGATTCTGGTCAGTCAGTCCAAATTAATTTTGATAAATTCCTAGCTGACACCATTCACAAGAAGCTAGTGAATTTCCACTCTTTGAGACATTTCAGATACTATACATATCTGTTAAATATTTTCTTAGCGAGTAACCATGGAGAAATCCCTGAAGCAAATTTTGTATCTACTGAATGTAAAAGAATCACTTTGCTCATATTCATCAACAAGGTCATGTCAAGAATCTATTCTCTGATTTTCAATACAATTTTACCCAGATTTTTGGAGGACATGAAGATTCACCTGCATCCGAATCCAGAAAACAGAGTAGGAGACTAGGTACTTTTTATGCATTCAACAATGATCTAGGTATATGTTTTTCATGAGTCTCCTTACTTGTTACTTGTTTTCCTAACTCCCGAGATTTTTTCTCTTGAGTTCATCAGGTAAAGAATCATCTCTGAGATAGAGAACTTCATCAAATTCCATAGAGTCTCTAACATTAAATTCCCCTTTGTTATTGGTCATTTTGTTGTTAAGTTTAGATCATGTTTATCACAAGTTAAGGAAAAAGTCAAAGACTTTGGTTTTTCAGAAATACAAGGAAGAAAATATGATTCACATCAGATCATATCCAAGAGAAGACATATGAATAAAAATGCACCTTATGAACATGAGAATGTGGAAGGCTTGGATAAACTAGCTAATCTAGAAGTGTGTATTGATGTGGAAGCACCATTGCAACAAGTACAAACACAACAAGTTCCTCAAAAGTTGGTGATTAATATTCACAAATCCAGTGTGTACAACAAAAGAAGCATGTCAGAGACTATGGATATTGATGTTGAACAAACTGCTAAAAAGAAGATGAAAATTGTTCAGCCAATGCAAATTGTAGATTTGGAAGATGAAGGACCCATAGATACCATTAGATTTGTGAATTTGAACAATGTTGAAAGTGGTACTAGTGTTGTAGAAATTGAGGAAAGAAGTCAGCTTGAAAGTGAAGGAAGCTCAAGAGTTTTTTACAGTTAAAAATATTGTTTTGATAAAGCACCTGATGCAGCTTATCAGTCCATAGAAGACTTAGCAAAACAATATGCTGAAAAAAGAAATGTGGTTTTAGGTGAAAGGAGCGATTTATTTCCTGAAGTAGAAAAAATTTCTCAACATAAATATTCCTTGTTCATTGTGAGGGATACTGAAAAATAAAACCTTTAATATTGCATTTGCAGAGGAGGATAAAGTGTCAGAGATTAAAATCAAATATGACAATATAAGTGCCCCTGACAAAGTGAAATTCCACAAGCAAACCAATGATTTGTTGTATTCTAATTATTTGAGTTTAAATTTGAAAAATTCAAAGATGACATCCTTAGTTGAAAAATTAGAAGGACAGCTAAGACAGGAAAAAGCATCCAACAAAATCTTGGAAAACACAAATTAAAATTCTTGAGTCTAAAGGCCTCCAAGTTGTGAAGTCTTTATTGGATGAAAAAGATAAAATAATTAATAGTTTGAAGAAAAAGTTGAAGATGCTTGCTATAGAACATCCACAGACAACATAATTGGTATCTTTAGAGAAGGAAAAATAAATATTTAAGAAAGAATCATTGGATTACATGATCCATATGGATTTCGATGGCCTCCCACATATTCCAACTAGCTCATTTTGGCAGTTTTTTCCTAGTTTTCGGGTCCCTAACTTCTGGGGTCGTTTTGAGGCCCTAAACATGTTTTTTAGGTCTCTCCATAATTAGATTGTAGACAAAGTCAAATTCTAATGGAAGAAAGTGTATTCCTTAGATATACCTTTCCAACGGGCTATCTTGTGCCTAAAATGACGATCGTATGCAAAAGTTACGACCCTGGGAAGTTGATGTACTAACTTACCCCAATGTGGCCCACATGACTTTTGGTGCTTCATATCCTAGCGTAAGGTTTTTCGATGTATAGGGTTTTTGGAATTCTTATTTATTGTAAAAAATCCTTCAGAGTCTCATTGTACTCATCTTCTTGCGAATGGGTGCAGCTGATCCAGTGGATCAAATTTTGCTCAAAAAATCAAACTGCTCGGAATTGCTTCAAAATGGACACGTGTGTAGGCCTCGTCCTCATGATCCCAACGCACCTAGAACGGGTTCAAACAAACATTGTATTAGTTATATATAGTGTTCTGTCCATTTTTCCAAAAGGCAAAATTTTGCTGACTATACAGTCCATACAGTGATGACATGGCGGTTGACCGTATAGTCTGTACGATCGTATAGTGACGTGGTAGTGTTGAGTTGTCAAGTGGATGATGTGGTAGTTTTGAGTTGTCAAGTGGCTGACGTGGCAGTGTTGAGTTGGTAGGCTAGGTGGCAGACACGTGGGTGAATGGGTTCTTGACATGTGGCATCTGGGTGGCAAGTAATACGGTGCCATGTGGCCCAGTCGTAGGCTGCCATGTGGCACCCCTCCAGTTGATAAAATAGTGGTAATCGTGAGGGTCAAACCCTTGACCTCCGGGTGGACACGTCAAAGGTTTGGCAGGGGTCGGGAAACTAGCCCTCCCGCATGATGTTACTTAACCTTATACTTGTTTATAATTATTTGAATTGCAACTAAGGTTTGGCCGGCAAAGAAAAGGGTCGGGGCCTAGCCCCAGCCCTCGGTTCATACCATAGCATACAAACCTTACATATAACCAGTGGTGCATGGATAGTTTCATCCTGGAAGGTGCGAGACACCTTGCCATATGATCATTCCATTTGACACTTTCACCCTTGCGCAGAGTTTGCAATGGATTCCGAGACAGGTGTGGAAATCCAGGTTGGTGCTCGACCACATGGGGGGCCATGCGACCATGTCCTCCACCCTGATAGGTGCCTATCCCGCTAATAGTTTGACATTATGCCACGATTTATGGGATTCACGTGGTGCTGGGATTTTGGTCCAGTAATGTTGCGGGAGTCAAGTTAGTCACACACAGGTGCAAATTGGAGAACTAGAGACAACAAGCTTGAAAGAGAAATTTTCTAGGAAGATAACTTCTTCATTTTTTGGCCAAACCAGGTGCCGAAAGAACCTAGCTAGGGGTTTTTGGATGTTTTGGAGTCATTGGAGCCATCTATTTGGCATTTTGATCACTGTAAAGCACTTTTTTAGCACTTTGAGCAAATAATATAAAAGATGCATTGGAAGTTGGACCAAGAGATGTAGCCCAAGAGAGGGGCAAACTCCTTTATCATTTGATGTGTTATGTGTTTACCAATGGTTGTTAATTGTTGGTTATTATGTACATATTAAGTGTAAAAACTATCTAGTTTATGTGTTTGCAAATTGATCCTTTTTCCCAAACACACATAATTAACACTTACAAATAATTAAAAAGATACAAGTCTTCTTCATTTTCAGATCAAGTTGGTATCAGAGCATAGGTTTTTGAAGGCTTGATTGTTTGCAAGTGTTTTGTTTTATGATGCTTACAAGATTGAAGCTCACAAGAAGAGAAGGTCAACTTGAAGAGCCAAGTTCTCAACTGTCAATAAGGAGAACTATCAAATCACCTCAAGCTTCAAGGAGATATTCACCAAGTATGGCTCATGAGGAGAGTCATGGAACTCTTCCTTCAGAGGAGGAAACTTTCAGAAAATATTTCTATGATATGACTGAGATGGTGAAATTTTTGTTTCAAGAAAGAAATGCAAGATTGCAAGGTGAAATCTCCAACCCTCCAAAGGGCAATGGAGACAGTGGCGATAAAACTCCAAAGGGAAATGGAGGGAATGGTGATTCTGCATCTCCTTCACCTCCATATTCCACCTCTTCTACCATTTCACAACCACCTCCAAATTCTCCAAAATAACATGGTAAAACTCCTTTACAAACAACTTTTCTTAAGCTTGATATTAAGTTTGAATTGCCAATGTACAATGGAGAGGTAAATGCTGAGAAATTGGACAATTGGATTCGTCAAATTGAAGTGTATTGTAGGATACAAATAATCCAAGATGATGAAACTAAGATTCAACATGCTTCTTTAAGATTGGACATTGCAACACTCATTTGGTGGGAAGCCAAAACTCAAGAGGACATGAAGAAACATGGTAAAGTTTTATCCTCTTGGAATGGTTTTATTGTTGCGCTTAAAAGAAAATTTTATCCATTAGCATACATGTAGAAAGCTATTATGGATTGGAAAAACTTTAGACAAGATAAAGGAAAAGATGTGCAAAGATTCACTCAAGAATTTAGGAGAAGAGCTTTGGTTTTGGGTATATATTTGTCTTCTCAAGAAATTTTACTCAAATACATTGGGGGTTTTCATAGCTACTTGAGGCATACAATACTTATGTTTAACCCTTCAAATATAGATGCACTTTGTGTTCATGAAACTCATTTAGAAGTAAGAGGAAGGAATGATCATCAAGAGGGAAGCAATAAGTCTTTTAATAATGGAGACAAGGGAAAGAGGAAGTTTGAAGGAAATGGAAGGAAAAATAATTTAGTCAAGAAAGAGAGAGAGAACCTCTCATCTAAACAATGTTCAAAGGATGGCCATGATGAAGACCATTGTTGAAAACTTCATCCTGAAAAGAGACCCAAAAATTTCAACAACAAAGAGAAACCAAACATTGTTGCAACTGTACAATAAGATTTAGGGTCTGATTCAGAAGATGAAACAAAAATCACAACCATGGGTTTTCAAGGTAAGGATTCTATTGCAAGTACTAGTTCTTTAAGTAGTAGTAGCCTTAATGTAAATCAACATGAAAAAGAAAGAATAAAACTTTTTCACATAAGGGTAATTTCAAAACATACCAAGATAGATACTATATTTGATACGGGATCAGAAGCAAACCTCATCTTTGAAGACACTATCAAGAAATTGAATTTGGAAACTACTCCACATCCTAAACCTTACCCTCTAGGATGGATATGTGACAATGCCAAATTGCATATGAAAAGAAGGTGTAAACTTAGATTTGCCATTACTGTGAACTATATAGATGAGGTAGAGCTTGATGTTATTCCATTGGATATTTGTGGTATTGTGTTGGGAATCCCATATTTATATGATCAGAGATCAATATTTCATCGTCATGAGAACAAATATCATTTGTTCAAAAATGGAGTTGAGTACATTGTTAGAGCACATACAAAGAAGATGAATTTGTCACTTACAAATGTTGTGCAAATGAAGAGATTAGTCAATGCTAGTAAGAACCTTGTAATTTTGATGATTAAACCCAAAGACAATGATGAAGAAGAAGTTTTCCAAGGATGCAATGCAAAGTTAAAATATGATTTATATGAGGCCGTTAACGAAAATGTTGAGATGTTTTAGGAACCAAGGGGATTGTCTCCTAAAAGGGGTATCCAACATGAGATTCTATTGCAACAATATGGTCCTCTTCCAAACATTGACATGTGTAGGATGTCAATCATGGAGAATGTTGAAATCATAAAACAAGTCCAAGAGTTGATTGACAAAGGGGTCATCAAACTAAGCACATTGCCATGCAGGTCACCAATTGCTTTGGTACCAAAGAAAGATTGTATATGACTTATGTGGGTAGATTTCAGAGCCTTGAACAAGACTACGAATATGATTGTTGAACGAGACACATGGAATAAATCTTTGAAAGAACAACAAGCTCCATTACATGCCTTGACAAGCTATGTATTCCACTTGCTGATAAGGTATAAGAAAGACATCTATGACAAAGTTGTTGATATGCTTACTAGGCCTATTGTTAGTGCTTTAGTTATTGTTAAGCATAATCCTACCATGCATGAGAGCTATGTTGAACAATATGATTTAGATGCTGATTTCAATGATGTTTATGCAACTTTTTGTCGTCCTAACCATGTTGAGGAATGGTATTCCTATGTGCACGATAAAATTTTGTATCTTGGCAAGCTATGTTTTTCACAGGGTGAAAGAGTCAACATGATAAGGGAAGCACATTATTCTCTTGTTGTTGGCCATTTTGGTGTAGAAAATACGGTGGCTAGTTTTCAAAGAAAGCATCCTAAGTTTAAGGATGAGCATATACACTACTTTCAACATGCTTATAACTGGGCTAAGCATTCATTGACTCAAACACCTCCATTTGAAGCATGTTTTGTCTATTTGCAAAAATATCCTTTAGATTTTATCTTTGGGAAAGATGTTTTTATTGATGTTCATTATGACATTGATAGAGAAAAGAAGTTCATTGAAAAAATTTAGTTGGTGCATCAAATGGTACCAGAACTGTTGGAAAAGAGCCAAGCCAAGTACAAGACAAGACATGACAAGTTTCGTGTTGGTCTAAAAGGCACAAATCCAAGAAAGGCTAGATGGATTGAGGTTGGAAAGGTCAGGGAACTATACCCTCATCTTCAGATAGACTGAAAGTAGTATTTTCGAGGTCCAAAAGCTTCCCAATGGGGAGGAGTGATCCAGGGGATCAAATTTTGCTCAAAAAATCAAAGTCCTCAAAATTGCTTCAAATGGACATGTGCGTAGGACTTATCCTCACGATCCCAATGCAACTTGAATGGGTTCAAAAATATATCATATGAGTGAGATATCGTTTTCTATCCATTTTTCCAAACAGACAAATTTTTGCTAACTATACAGTTCGTACAGTCTCTACAGTGTTGACGTGGAAACTGACCGTACAATGATGTGGCAGGGTTGAGTTTTCAGGTGGATGACATGGAAGTGATGAGTTGGTAGGATAGGTGGCAGACACGTGGGAGAATGGGTTCTTGACACGTGGCATCTAGGTGGCAAGTAATATGGTGCCACGTGGCCCAGTCGTGGGTTGCCAGGTGGAACACCTCCAGTTGATAAAATAGTGGTAGTCACGAGGGTCGAATCCCCAACCTCCAGGTGGACACGTCAAAGGTTTGGCAGGGCCTGGGCTACCAACCCGCCCATGAGATGTTACTTAACCTTATACTTGTTTATAATTATTTGAATTGCAACTAAGGTTTGAGCTGCGGAGAAAAGGGTCGGGGCCTAGCCCCAACCCCCGGTTCATACCATAGCATACAACCCTTACATATAACCAGTGGAGCATGGATAGTTTCAGCCCAGAAGGCACATGACACCTTTCCATATGACCCTTTCACATAGAGTTTGCAATGAATTATGGGACAGGTGCAGAAATCCAGGTCGGCGCCCGACCACATGGGGAGCCACATGACCACATCTTCCACCCTGATAGGTGCCTATCCCACTAACGGTTCAACATTATGCCACGATTTGTAGGATCTATGTGTTGTTGGGTTTTTGGTCCAGTAAAGTTGTGGGAGTCGGGTTAGTCACACACAGGTGTGAATCAGAGAACCAAAGACAACCAGCTTGAAGGAGAAATTTTCCAGAAAGATAACTTCTTCATTTTTTGGCCAAACTAGATGCCGAAAGAACCTAGCTAGGGGTTTTAGGATGTTCTACAGCCATTGGAGCCATCTATTTGGCATTTTGAGCATTGTAAAGCATTTTTTTTTATCACTTTGAGCAAATAATATAAAAGATCCATTGGAAGCTGGACCAAGAGATGTAGCCCAAGAGAGGGGTGAACTCCTTTATCATTTGTTGTGTTATGTGTTTATTGATGGTTGCTAATTGTTGGTTATTATGTGCATCTTAAGTGTAAAAAATCTCTAGTTTATGTGTTTGCAAATTGATCCTTTTGCCCAAACTCACATAATTAACACTTACAAATAATTAAAAATATAGAATTCTTCTTCATTTTTAGATCAATAGTCGTCACATATCTTCTCAAAGATTAGCGGCTACCATTCCATCAAGCTTTTTTTCCACTGCATTTTACAGTTTCAACTTATTTCTTTATTGAATAGAAACCAATTTTCTTGTATATCAGTTATTCTACGTTAAGAATATTTTAATAATAATTTGTATTCATTTCATTTTTCTCATAAAATCCAGATCAGTGGTATCATATCGGTTTGCTCCTTGTCATTTTTAATGCATATCCCCAACGAAGTCAGGGTACAAAGAATTGGGTCTTGAGCTTGTTTCTCTTGAGGAAAAAATATCTTACATGCCCAAGCGACCTCTCATGGCAGGATAAAAGAAAGACGAAAGGACATGTGATCCTTTCAAAATGTTTCTCGAGGAAGTCCTCATGCAACAGAGGAACGAGATGATGGATAGTTTTGCACAAACCCTTCGGCAGCTACCAACAAATGATGCATATTCCTCAAATGGAGGCGCCACCCCCTTCAAGGTACAAATAAAATTTTGTATTCCTATCTTTGAAGTTCAAATAAATGCATATGTTGTAGACAAATGGTTGAATCTACTAGAAGGGTATTTCTCTATCCATAACTTCTTGAATAGAGAAAATATTACTTCTGTACTCCTCAAATTCATTCCCCATGTCAAATATTGGTGGGAAACTTTCTCTGAGCAAAAGGAAACAGAGGAACCCTCATTATTTATAGTCATGGTCACCTGGGAGTCCTTCAGGGATGCTACTAAGGAACAATACTACCTTGTCAAAAGCTATGATGACCTGTATACAAAATAGACCACACAACGACAAGAAAGAGACCAAGCAATGCCCGATTTCAGAAATATCTTCCATAACTTGCGCAACAAGCTGGGTATCAAAGATTTTGAGTGACATCTGGTGCTCAAATATCATGGTGGCCTGCATAGGTATATCCAGGATGAATTGGAGTTTCTGGACTCTTAGGCGTGGCCTATCGATATGTCGTTAAAATGGAGCAGAAGCTTAAACAAAAGATGCAAAAATTTGGGCCTGGGAACCCCTCATATAAAAAGAAAGGAAAGGGTGGCCCCAACCCACCGAACAAAGGATAGAGAAAATATGGACAACCTCAAGAAAACCAGTCCAAGATGCAATAAAAGGACACTGAAAATATAAAGAAAGTTATCGGGAAGTGGTGCGACTTCCATAAGAGCCCCTGGCATAACATTGTTGATTTTCGCTCAAAGCAGTCGTTGGTGGCTGAGATGAAAGCCTCTGAATCAGATGTGGGTTCCAAATCTGAGTCAGAACCATAAAGTGGGAGATAGATCATTGACGTGGAACTCGATGCTATTGTTTCTACCACCAAGCTCCAACACGATGAACCAGATGAGCCAAAAGAAGGCGAGCACATTTTTCATTCACAGATGTGGGTGAAGGGTACCCCAAAACACTTCATCGTTGTTAGCGGTAGCCAGAATAACCTCATCTCAGTAGAACTAACCCTGCCAACAATGTCACCTGTCATACGACATCAAGCCCTTCAAAGATGAGGTATTGTGTGATGTTGCTCCTCTTTAATTTTGGAATGTTCTTTTGGGAGAACCATATGTATGGAAGCGTCGTGTTGTATATGAGTTTAGGCCTCATAGTGTTATTATTACTTTGAACAATAAATTGTACAGAATACCCAAGGCAACCCCACCTAGTTTTATTTCCTTGATCTTTTTCAAGCAATGTAGGAAGGTCGTCTCTCAGACCAGGAAGTTTGTATTCTTCGTGATTCTCTCTTATAATGAGAGAAAGATCACAACCACATCTAGGGCCTTCGTGGCCGACCTCTCCGCACAAAAAAATCAAGTGGATAAGGTCATGGAAGAATACTCAGATATCTTCTACTCACCTAACGGGGTACCTCTGCATTGTCAGGTCAAGAATCCCATTGATCTAACCCTTGACACATTGTTTCCCAATGGGCCAATCTACTATCACTCTTTGTTAGAGAATGAAGAGATCAAGCGGTAGATCTAAGAATTGCTCCACAAGGGGCACATCCATCCCATCTCATCGCCTTGTGGGAGACCAATCGCGTTGGTATAGAAGAAAGACAGAGCCTGGATACTCTGCATTAATTACTGGTCCCTGAATAAAATCACAGTAAGGAACCAGTACCGATACCCTATTCCCCAAATCGACGAACTCCTTGATCAGCTCATAGGGGCCAAATACTCCAACAAGATTGATCTGAAGTCTGGCTACCACTAGGTCCCAATAGAAAAAGAAGATGTATGGAAGACCACCTTCAAGTCAAAAGAAGGTCTTTTTGAATGGCTGGTCATGCCCTTTGGTTTGAAAAATGATCCAATAAATTTCATGAGGGTGATGGAAGATATCTTGTGACCATTCACTAGTACTTTTGTAGTGTTGTATTTGGATGACATTCTCATCTACAACAAGACTTGGGTAGAACACTTGCAACATATTCAATAGGTTTTGCAGATCCTATGACAGCACAACCTATATGCCAACTTGGAAAACTACTCCTTCAACATGGATAGGGTCCAATACCTAGGATACATCATTGATCGACATGGTGTACATATGGATCCATCCAAGATCCAATTCATATGTGACTGGCCATCCCCAACCACACTCACTGAGATTCAGAGCTTCTTGGGCCTTGCCAATTTCTACCGCATTTTCATGTTGGGATTCTCCCATATTGCATGGGCACTCATCCTAGTAACTAGAGGTGGTAGTAAGGAAATATTTGTGTGGGGCATGTCCAAACAACATGAATTCGATGATTTGAAACAACACTTGTGTTGAGCCCCAATACTTTCATTACTGGACCTGCAACAGCCCTTTAAGATCGAGACATATACTTCAGATTATGTTGTGGGCATCATTCTCACTCAGCACAGACACCCCATGGCCTATCATAGTGAGACACTATCAAATGTTATCCATAAGTACCCTACTTACAACAAATAAATATACTCCATTGTGCAATCCTGTATCTAGTGGAGACATTACATTCTTGGGAAGGAAACGATCATCCACACTAATCATAAGCCACTGTAGTTCATGCAGACACAAAGAAAATTGCAGAATGACTGCCATCAAAAGTGGTCCACATACTTGCAACAATTCCACCTCAACATCAAGTATAAAATAGGAAGTACCAATCGAGTTGTTTATTTCCTCAGCCGACCGCCAGTTGCAGCACTCACCACAGTGGTAGACTCTTATGGCCATGAGACCTCTAGATGGCCCCAACTCTATAAGACAAACCCAGACTTCGCCACCACCTACTAAATGTTGGGCGCAAAATCAGTTTTCGCTAATTTCCATCTTTGGGATGGGTTGGTGTGTCATCTAGTCCATATCTGCATTCCATCAAGTGAGCGAGAGAATTTGATTTGGGAATCCCATTACAGTTGAGTGGCAGGACACTTCGATGTCGAAAAGAAAGTGGCAATGTTGTAGAAAAATTTCTAATGGTTGAAACTTCGACATGATGTCAACAAGTATATCAGGTTCTACACTTCCTGTGCTATTTCCAAACCAACCACTAAGGAACAGGTCCTATAAACCCCTCTTCCTACACTTGGCAGGCCATGGGAATCCATCTCAATGCACTACACATCAGGACTCCCGTCCACCAAGAGGGGAAATGACTGTGTTTTGGTGGTTTTTAATCGTTTTTCTAAGATGGTGATTATGGATGCCCGCAAGAAGAGCATCACAATAGAGGCCACTACCAAGATCTTCTTTGAATGATTCTGGGTACATTTTGGAATCCCACAAACCATTTTCTCAAATCAGGATAGTGAGTTTCTCGACACATTCTGGTCGAGCCTCTAATCACTACTGGACACCAAACTCACCAAATCCATGATCTTCCACCTCCAAACAGATGGCCAAACTGAGATCGTAAATTGAATGATCATGCATATCCTGCACATGTACAATTCCTAGCACCCCCTCACATGGGATGTGAGTCTTCCATATGTTCAACATAGCTACAATCGAGCCCTACATAGCTCAACCAGCCATAGTCCCTTTCGGGTGGGCTTGGGATTCCAACCATTGGGTCCCATGGATATTGCACTACCCCTTGCAGCCACCCCGACCGACTTGTCACCTACTCCAATTGAAGATGACAAATCCATATGGTTCATTGAGTGGATCCATCACATCCACCAATAAGTTCAAGATATTTTACAAAATTCCAATGTCAAGTACAAGCAGTGCCATGATCAACACCAGGTGCCACATAAGTTTCAGGTGGGAGACAAAGTTTGGTTGCACTTATAGAAAGAATGCCTTACAGGGCCCCATTGGAAGATTTCCCACTTTGTTATGGACCACACACCATCACCAAGGTTATAGGTTACAATTATTTTGAGATCAACATTCCTCCTTTCCTTGGCTTGCACCTAGTGTTCAACAGGGATCTCCTTCGGCCTTATTTCCCACCATTATTGGACACCTCAGAGATAACAGAACAATTGACACCAATAGAGCTCAACCTCGACTGCATACAACAAGAATCTAATGATCATATTGTGGACACATGGGTCAAAGGAACTCACCAACAAAGGATCTAGATTTATCCAGTTGTCAAAGCAAAAAAACTCCTGCACCAAGGCAAGTGGCTCACCCGGGGCCAAATTCAACAGAAATTTCCTCATATGATAGGGGAACTCAACGCAATGGATAATATTGCTTCCTAAGGGGAGGAGGATTGATCCATATGGATTTTGATGGCCTCCCACCTATTCAAAATGGGTCATTTTGGTATTTTTCCAGTTTGGCATTTTTCCTAGTTTTCGGGTCCCTGACTTTCGGGGCTGTTTTGAGGCCCTAAACAACATTTTTAGGGCTTGCCACAATTAGACTATACAAAAAGTTAGATTCTAATGAAAATATGTCTATTCCTTGGATAGACCTTTCCAATGGGCTATCCTGCACCTAAAATGGAGATCGTATGCAAAAGTTACAACCCCAACAAGTTGATGTACTAACTTACCCCAATGGGGTCCACATGACTTTTGGCGCTTCATCTCCTAGGGTTAGGTTTTTGGATTTCTAGGGTTTTGGGCATTCCTATTTATTGTAAAAAGGCCTTCAAAGCCTCATTTTACTCATCTTCTTGCGAATAAGCACAACTGTCACATCTCTTCCCAGAGATAAGCCGCTACCATTCCAACAAGCTTGTTTTTCGCTCCATTTTACAGTTTCTATTTATTTCCTTATTGAATAAAAACCAATTTTACTGTATATATTTTATTCTGTGTTAAGAATCTTTTAATAATAATTTGTATTCATTTCATTTTTCTCATAATATCCAAATCATTATAAGTCTAAGATTTTGCAGCTAGAAAAGGAAAAGATGGTATTGTCTCAAGAAAAGGTAGAGTTGGTGAATAAAGCCATGGTTTTATCCCCTGTTGCAGGAACTTGATCAACCACTAAATAAATTGTTCAGGATATGTCACAAGTCATTCTGAAATAAGGAGATATCAAAGGGTTAAATAAAAACATGGATTAATTGGAGCAGGAAGTGCTCACAAAGGATGAAAAGATATCCCAAGTTCAAAAGGAAAAGGTAGTTTTGCAGGAGAAGATTAATAAATTGAATTCAAGATTTAGAGGTAAAAGTTCGATGCAAGGAGCTAAACATATCATATGGGATTCGATAGTTGTTGAGGCTGCAAAATTTAGATTATATTTGAATTTTGTAAATGATAAAGATAATATATCAATCACAGCTAGACATAGATGCACTGTTGTAAATGTGACTTTAGCCAAAAATCCATTTGAATGGGCACAAAATGCCATTAATATTCTCAACTTAGTTCCTCCTGTGGATCTTCAGACCATTGGGGTAAAATAAAGAACTGCATTGATTATCTGGGCCAGAAGGATTATTACAAAACATAAGCTTTTGAAATTAGTTCTGAATAAAATAATACATATGGAACAAAGTGTGCAAAATTTCAAGAATTTATTTGAAGAATTATTCATAAAGGGCCTTGCATCATTCTGGGATGGTAAAGGTAAGTTGTAGGATCGAGAAAAATATAATGCACTCTTGACTCAATCAAGGATGGACCACTTCAAATTTGAAACCCTGGAGGAGGGTTTGAAAGGGGCTACTTTAGTTGATAAACTGAGTACATATTTTGAAATTTTAATTTAGTTTAAGATAGTCAACCTTGGTCTACCTGTCATGTCTTATTCCACTTGTATTGACTTGGAAATTTTAATGAAGGAAATGAAATATTATGAGATTCCTTTTGAATTGCAATGGAAGTAAATAGTCAGACTGGGTAAAACTAAATGTATTTTCCCAGGACCGAGTAAATGATTTCCAGTTTTCGACCGAAAGGAAATGAATCAAATGAAGATACAATTGAATTCAAAGGACGGAGATAAAGGACCAAACTGTAGAAATACCCACAAATCCAAGATTTTGTGAACTGAAATTTTCTATTTTTAGTGTAATCGGTTCAAACCGAATGGAATCAAATTGTTGTATAAATATTGTAGTTTTTTATGTATTCGAGGTTGACATAAGAACAAAGGGACAAATTGTATTGATCATTGTAATAATTTCTGAATCTGAATGAATACAAGTGGAGATGTCCATAGTTTTTTCATACCAAAGATTCATGTGGTGATGTTCTGAAGTATTTGCCTCCTTTCATGTATGTTTTTCTAGTTTTTTATATCTTCATATGCAACCTTTCATATGTTTAAAATTGGATGTTAATGGGTCTGAAATTCATCTAAATGGTGCTTTACATCTAAGCAATTTTAATTTTTTTTTCTTTCTTAACTCATCATAATTCATCTTTATGGTGCTCCAATTGATGTTATACATTTTCCTTTTTCTTCCATCTTACCACAACAGATTAAAAGATTAAAAGTTCATAACGTACCTTGCCTTTGCTTCCTTGAGAACTCTACCTACCAAACATGGTTTCATTTGTTTTCAGAGTTAACTCCATTTCCCAACAGGTTCCTTTCCTTCTTTCCAGAAAACCCCATAAATCTTTCATCAAATCAAAACCTAGCCATTAAACCTTTAAAGAAGATCCATATTCCAAGAGGCCAAGTGACAAGAGAGATCCCTCTCTAAACTGAAGGGGCTAGTTTTCAGTTTCGAAGTGGTTTTTTGGTTACCTTTGTAAGTTGTCCCTTTAGCCTAGGCAATTTACTTAGTGCTAACAGGACACATAGCTCAGAACTGTAGAAGTATGATAGAGCCTCCTAGGAAAGAAAATAATAATATCATTTTTGAGAAGGTTTGGAAAAGAAAAGAAAAGCAAGAAAATCATATGAATGAAAAACAAGTCCCAAAGATCGTATGGACAAGACTCTTAGTAGAAGAAGATAAAAAAAATGATGAATCCACATGCAAAGAGGAAGATGACATCACTCAAGAAAGTGATGAATCTATAGATGAAGAGGAAGATGACTCTGCATTAGAGTAGATATTGTTTTGAGACATCTCTCTTGGAGACTCCCATGTAACATGAATATTAGATAGGGGATTTCAATGCAGTAGCTGAGACAGATCAGAGAACCATCCTTCAAGTAGCTTGAAGAGTTCAAGTAAACAGACTTAGAAGTCTAATATGATAGATAGATCGGTTAGTAGTTACATAGGAAGAAGTTTATGATTGTACTCAGGAAGAGATATCTTAACACAGGTTATTTCATACATATGGAGTTTGGTTTATAGATAAAGAGGACTAGTGGACACATCTGATATGTGATGTTCGATAGTACAATGAAAAATGGGTTAGCATTGTGGAAAATTAAGTAGTAGAGTCTTGGATAGTATGGACATAGATGGATTCGTAGATTGGTTCAAAGAGTGGTTCAGAGATTGACTCATATATTGGTTCAGAGAATGTTGGATGATTATTTGAATGCTTAAATTTTGAATGCCTAATCTTTAATGTTTTTTATATATGTCAATTGGCTTACACCAAAAAGAACCAATGGACAATAACTCCAAAAAGGAATCACGTACATGAATACCTACATTGATCTTCACAACAACTTGTAGAGAAGTCAAATCATCAGAGAGATATATCCAGAAAGGAAGATCATTAACATACAGATAGGGAGACATATCAATAGGGGGAGTTGTTCTTTTAACCAAAATTGGTTAGAGTAGATACAATTTCAAGAGGAGACATATCGACATGGGGAATTAATCCTTTGTCAAAGGAAGAGAAAGAGTAATTAGAGGCATGAAGATGGGGGAGAAGCCCCAAGGAGAGTTCAGTCAGGAGGAGCAATCTCAAAGGGAGATACCCTTTGTCATTGATGTCAAAGGGGGAGAACTAGAAACATTGATGAGGAGAAATAATCACAAGGGGAGCATGAGCATGATTATTTCCATGACTAAGTGTTGTCATCAATGTTGGTGTTTTCATCAATGAAAAAGGGAGATATTGTTGGATAATTGGCTTCGATTAATGGACAATTGGTTTCAATAGTTGGTTTTCATTGATGTCAACCCTTCGAGAGTGATCTTGGAGATTAATTTCAACCCTTAGAGAAGTTTGGTAGCAAATTCGGGTAGCCCAGTGTTGTGGTTAAAGAACCTAAGTTTGATCGAGGGATAAGGACATGAAGATCAATGAATTTTCAGGAAACACTATCATAGATGGATAGTACATGTCATGTCGTTTCTGATGATATGTGGTACATCACATGGTTCTTCATGGTTGTGAATATATGGCTTTGTGAAGTTGGAGGACCCTCAAGAATAATCTAGAAACCCATAGACGGTCAACAAGAAGTCAATTATTCTAGAAACTCCTAAAAATTCATCAAGAAGTTTACTAGTCAAATTGGTTGCAACAAGAAGTTAATTAAGGATAAAGTTGTTGAAAAAAGAAAATAATTAAAAATAAATTAGTTGCAACAAAAAATTATGAGATGACTAATTAATGGTAAAGTTGTTGCAATTTTTTTTTTTAAATAATCAAAAATAAATTAGTTGCAACGAGAAATTATGAGTGGACTAATTTAGGGTAAAGTTGTTGCAAAAAGAAAATAATTAAAAATAAATTAGTTGCAACAAAAAATTATATGTTGACTAATTAAGGGTAAAGTTTTTGCAAAAAGAAAATAATTAAAATAAATTAGTTGCAACAAGAAATTATGAGTTGACTAATTAAGAGTAAAGTTGTTGCAAAAAGAAATAATTAAAAATAAATTAGTTGCAACAAGAAATTATGAGTTGACTAATTATGGATAAAGTAGTTGCAACAAGAAAGTGGGTTATCTTTGGAATATGAGAAAGGGGTAAAACAGTTAAGAGGAAGCTTCTAGAGGAAGGCACCTGGCAAGTATAAATAAGAGATCAAGAGACTCCTATTTGCATCATTTTGAGTGCATTGAATATATATCTTGTGAAAGGTTTTTGGCAGGGATTTTCATTGACAAATCTGAGGTAGCACGAATTAGAGGTTGAGGAGAGTCTACATGCAAGTGTTAAATTGTTCAGGTACAATAGAGTCATCTACAAAAGTAAAAGGTATGGTTATATGTTTGAGGATTGGATCTTGATGATTGCTTGAGGTATGGTCATGTAAGGTTGAGTATATACCCTTGAGGTACTATTGGTTGTATAGTACTTGTTGTGGTAAATGATTTGAGGCAGATCTGTTGAAGTACATTGATGGTACATGTCTGGTTTTATTGGCATATCTTGTAGTACATTGTGAGAGACATTTGTTAGTGGTTTTGGCACATGATTGGTACACACTTGAGGCTACATAACAATGAGGTTTTGGAAAATGGTTTGATGTGAGGGTTTATTGTATTTGGCTTATGGATAGTGTGATGTGCTATTAGAGGACGTTTGTTGGTTATATTGGCATATGTCTTTGGTATATGGTTGAGGTACATATTGGGAATATGTTGGGACATATAGTTAATTAGTTGTCACATGCATGAGGTATTTTGATGTGAATGATTGATTCACTTGTGATGGTATGGGTTTTGTTAGTGATTGATGTACATGATTGATATAAGTTCTGGTTGGATGATGAGATTACAGTGACATATTTTCAATACAGGTTGTGATAGGTTGTTAGTACAGGTTGGCTTGAAATCTTTGACAGTGACAGGTTGTGATAGTGACAGTGATAGGTTTTTGATTCAGTGACAGTGACAGGTTATCTACATTTGACATTTATATTTTAGGGTAGTAGGGTGGGGCAAGGAAAGGTGGTTGTAGCCTCCTTCTAGTTGGAGTCGGAGAATCAGGGAGTTGGATCTTGTTAGAATCTGATCCTTACCCCTCTCCATGGGTCATTAGTTAGTAGGATATGTTTTCTATGTAATAAAGGCTGACATTAGTTAATAAGGCCTAATAAATAAAGAAGAATAAGTCAATGCAAGAAGAGATAATAGAAGCTTACGCTTATAGAAAGATCTTCCTCTATAAGTTTCCTTAGAAGGTAGAATTAGTATAAATGAAAATAAGAGGCATTGGATATAGTGTTTGTATATTATTGTAATAGAGCTCTGCTCAGTTGCTGCCCCCTCGAAGAGGCAAGTGAACATTGCTATCAATAATAAATTTTCTCTTCTTGGTGATTATTCTAGTGTTATTATGGTGTTTTACTGATATTATTCTGGATATATCATTATTTTTATGTCATTTCTTGCTAGATATTTCTATTCTTCATATTATATTTTATTTGGAATATTGCAAGTGGTATCAGAGCTCTTTCTTGGGCAAGCTTTGTGGGGTAAATTGTTTTTAGGGTAGAGACGTATTCTGGTGTCTTTAAGCTACAAAGATCTGTCAGTACGTGCATAAAATCGTGCTTGGGAGTAATACACATAGGAAATACAAGTGGTTCTTAAGAACACATTTATCAACCACCCTTGTAACCCCTGTTGGCACCCCTTTGAGTGGTAGCACATTAGAAAACACCTGTATACAGATCAACCTAGGCATCATGAAGCCCTCCATAGATAAAACAATCAATCACTTGAATTCTATAGTGGCACCAAGAACATCACTCAAGAAGTGACTCTCTAGTGCTTGGGTAGTTGACTAGTATGACTAAGGGTATGGTCTAGCCTCCTTAGTTTGTGCCCTAAGATATTGGGCCGAGTACTATTGTTGGACCTTGCATGTATATCAAAGAGATATAGCATAGGGAAAACCCTTGATTGTAGATTCCATGCAAACCCTAACCCTATTAAGATATTTAGACACTTAGAAGTTAGTTAAGATCTACTTGGTCTAATGTGTCGTTAGGTAAAAGTGTGTTTCTTAGTGAGTTTCTTTAGTATGCATTAGTATGCATTTGTAGTTAGGAAATATTATGGCCACGATATGTTCTCAACATAGAGTGATCTGACGGTTCATATTATCCTCGATATTAAGGACCATTGATCTATGGCTTAACACCTGATTGGTCAATGATCTCTATTTAAAGAGCATGGAGGTTCATTTTCCGATGATCGATTGTGAGAAAATCTCTTGTAAAATCTCTCTATAATATTTTTCTTTGGCATTAATAAACTGCTCCAAGTGGTCGCATTGGCTGGGGCCGTGAATGTTTCCCCGTAGGGGTTTTACCACATAAAAATATCGGTGTGTTGATCATTGATCTGGTTGTGTGAGTGGTTATTGAAGGTGTTCATCCTCTGTTGGAATACCTGTGTTTTCAAACATGGTATCAGAGCCTGTTTGAAGATCCGCTCCTGTTGTAGATCATGATCATGAAGATGAGTTGCCGCATCTCCATTTATTCCATTTTTTTACATTTCTGGGTTGAGAGGACTATTCTATTGCATCTGGAGTGATCGTTTTAGTTAGGAACGATTTTTTGTTTCACTCAAAAAGGTTTTTGTTTCCCCAAGATATGGCCATTTCAGTTAGATCTGGAGAGATGGTGTTTGTGTCAGTTGTGTTCTCGACAAACATCATCTAGACAGTTTTGAAAAATGTGCCTCTTGGCACACCTCAGGACCTTTGCAACTTGTTCAAAGTGACTTGTGTGGTCCACTTTCTTCTCCTTCTTTTTCTAGGTGGAAGTATTTATTAACTTTCATTGATGACTTTTCAAGATGTACTTGGTTTACTTATTAAATCTTAAGAGAAAAGTTTTTGACAAGTTTTTGGCCTATAAGGCCCATGTAGAAAATCAATATGGACATCAAATTTAAATATTAAGAACAAATAATGGAGGGGAATATGTGAACAATAATTTTACAAGTTACTGCACTACACAGGGCATCCAAATGAAACACTATTCCATATACACCACAACAAAATGATGTTGCTGAGAGAAAGAACTACACATTAAAAGAAATGGCTAATTGTATGATCCAATCTAAGGGATTAAGTCTAAAGTATTGGGTGAAAGCCATCAACTGTGAAAATTACATAGTAAATCGCACTTCCACAAAGGCTCTTAAAAATATAACATCGGAAGAAACTTGGACTAAAATTAAACCAGATGTAAGTCACTTCTTTGTATTTGGAAGTATAGCATCGACTCACATTATTTATAAGAAAAGGAAAGAATTGTTGCCTAAAAGTGAGAAGTGTATATTTGTTGGTTATTTTGAAGATTTCAAAGGTTATAGACTTCTTCGGCCTATGAGCCATATTCAACATTTGTGACTTCTTTTGTTCCTATTTTGGTTTCTTCTTCAGATGATGACAATGAGGATGGAAATCCACCTTCACCTGCTCACCTTCCTGCAGATGAGTCCGTTGAACCTGAACCAGCACCAGCTACACCTCTTCCTAGATGGGTATGTTCAACATGAGAAGCAACTAGTGATCTTACCGGTGATCATTCATATCAGTGTCAGACACGTTCACAGTTCTAGTGACCCTCTTCTCTTTTGGCTCAAGTTTCAGAGACTCATGATCTAAAGAAATTTGCAAAAGCTTCAAGTCATTCAGATTGGGATACAACAATGAATGAAGAGTATCGTTCTTTACTGGAAAACGATACTTGAGATATTGTACCTCTTCTAAAAGGAATAAAAATTGTCATATGTAAATGGGTCTATAGAACTAAGTATGCATCAAATGGAAGTGTTGAAAGACACAAGGCTCGGTTAATTGCCAAAGGATTTCCCAAGTTGAAGGAATTGACTATAATGAAACCTTTTCCTGTGTAGCCAAAATGAATTCCATCTGTCGTGTTCTTGCCCTTGCTGCCTTGTTCTTTTCCCTTGTTGGATGTTAAATCCGCCTTCTTGCATGTGGATTTTCAAGTAGAAATCTACATGGAACAACCTCATGGCTATGTCTAGAATGAATCTATCCTTGTTTTTCTCCTTAAGAAATCTCTTTGTGGTCTTAAGGAAGCTCCCCGAGATTGGTATGCCAAAATGGACAACTTTCTTATTGACATCGGATTCTCTAGATGTCATTCTAATCCTAATGTCTATACCAAGAAAGTAGGAATCCATCTCATAATCCTTTTCCTTTATGTTGATGACCTTATCCTTACTAGTAGTGACTCAAAACTTTTAAACCATGTGAAAACTAGCCTTAAGAAGAAATTTGAAATGACAAACTTAGGCTTTTTGCACTATTTCCTTGGCCTCCAATTTTTGCAAACCAATGAAGAAATTTTTCTTTCCTAGTCTAGGTATGCTTGTGACCATCTTCATCACTTTCACATGGACGATTGTAAACCAACCCATTCTCCCTTCCAGTCTAGAGTCAAGCTTGATGCCACCTATACTTCTCCCGAAGTTGATGCCACCTTGTATTGTCATTTAGTTGGTAGCCTATTATACTTGACTCACACCCATCCTGATCTTTCCTTTGGTGTTGGTATTGTTTTTGGGTATATGAAAAACCCCCTGAAAGTCACTGGAAAGAAGATAAAAGGATACTTATCTATGTTTGTGGTATAGTTCAATTCAGGATACATTACAGTTCAGGGGGACTCCTTCATTGGTTGATTTCACTAATTCAGATTCAAACAACGACCCCGATGATCGTAAGTCTACTACAGGTTATGTTTTCATCCTTGGTTCATGACCCGTCACTTGGGCTTGTAAGAAACAAGAGGCTATTTCACTTTCTTCAGCATAAGAAGAGTATTGAGCAATGGTAAATGCAAGTCAGGAAGCCTTGTGGCTTCGACAGATCCTTTCAGAGAAAAGTTTACATACTTGGTTTACTTCTTAAATCCTAAGAGTAAAGTTTTTGACAAGTTTTTGGCCTATAAGGCCCTTGTAGAAAATCATTCTAGACATCAAATTCAAATATTAAGAAAAAATAATGGAGGCAAATATGTGAACAATAATTTTACAAGTTATTGCACTACACAGGGCATCCAAATGAAACATTATTCCATATACACCACAACAAAATGATGTTGCTGAGAGAAAGAACTGCACATTAAAATAAATGGCTAATTGTATGATCCAATCTAAGGGAATAAGTCTAAAGTATTGGGAGAAAGCCATCAACTATGAAAATTACACAGTAAATCGCACTCCCACAAAGGCTCTTAAAAATATAACATTAGAAGAAACTTGGACTAAAATTAAACTAGATGTAGGTCACTTCTGTATATTTGGAAGTATAACATCGACTCACATTATTGATGAGAAAAGGAAAGCATTGCATCCTAAAAGTGAGAAGTGAATATTTGTTGGTTATTTTGAAGATGTCAAAGGTTATAGACTTCTTCGGCCTACAAGCCATCTTTGGCGTTTGTGCCTTCTTTTGTTCCTATTTTGGTTTCTTCTTCAGATGATGATAGTGAGGATGAAAATCCACCTTTTCTTGCTCACCTTTCTCCATATGAGTCCGTTGAACCTAAACCAGCACCAGATCCGCTGCTTCCTAGATGGGTGTATTCAACACGAGAAACAACTAGTGATATTGTTGGTGATCCTTCATATCAGTGTCAGATAGGTTCATAGTTTTAGTGATCCTCTTCTATTTTGGCTCAAGTTTCAGAGACTCATGATCCAGAGACATTTGCAGAAGCTTCAAGTCATCCAGATTGGGATACAACAATGAATGAAGAGTATCGTTCTTTAATGGAAAACAATGCTTGAGATATTGTACCTCTTCCAACAGGAAGAAAACTTGTCATATGTAAATGGGTCTATAGAACTAAGTATGCATCAGATGGAAGTGTTGAAAGACACAAGGCTTGGTTAGTTGCCAAAGGATTTCCCAAGTTGAAGGAATTGACTATAATGAAACCTTTTCCTGTGTATCCAAAATGAATTCCATCTGCCTTGTTGTTGCCCTTGCTGCCTTGTTCTTTTCTCGTGTTGGATGTTAAATCCACCTTCTTGCATGTGGATTTTCAAGTAGAAATCTACATGGAACAACCTCCTGGCTATGTCCAGAATGAATCTATCCTTGTTTTTCTCCTTAAGAAATCTCTTTATGGTCTTAAGCAAGCTCCCCGAGATTGGTATGCCAAAATGGACAACTTTCTTATTGACACCGGATTCTCTAGATACCATTCTAATCCTAATGTCTATACCAAGAAAGTAGGAATCCATCTCATAATACTTTTCATTTATTTTGATGACCTTATCCTTACTAGTAGTGACTCAAAAATTTTAAACGATGTGAAAACTAGGCTTAAGAAGAAATTTGAAATGACAAACTTAGGCTTTTTGCACTATTTCCTTGGCCTCCAATTTTTGCAAACCAATGAAGGAATTTTTCTTTCCTAGTATATGTATGCTTGTGACCTTATTTATCACTCATGGATGATTGTAAACCAACCCATTCTCTCTTCCAGTTTGGAGTCAAGCTTGCTGCCACCTATACTTCTCCCGAAGTTGATGCCACCTTGTACCATCATTTAGTTGGTAGCATCTTATACTTGACTCACACCCGTCCTGATCTTTCCTTTGGTGTTGGTCTTGTTTCCATGTATATGAAAAAACCCCATGAAATTCATTGGAAATAAGCTAAAAGGATACTTCTCTATGTCTGTGGTATAGTTCAATTTAGAATACATTACAATTCAGGGGGGACTCCTTCATTTGTTGGTTTCACTGATTCATATTCAACCAACAACCCTGATGATCATAAGCCTACTGCAGGTTATGTTTTCATCCTTGGTTCATGACCTGTCACTTGATCCTATAAGAAATAAGAGGCTATTTCACTTTCTTCAGCATAAGAAGAGTATCGAGCAATGGTAAATGCAAGTTAGGAAGCCTTGTGGCTTTGACAGATCCTTTTAGAGTTTGGATTCTAGCAGGAACATTCGACCATTCTTTGGTGTGACAATCAGAGTGCCATCAAGATCACCAATGGCCTAGTTCAACATCAACGCAACAAACACATCGAGCTACACATGCACTTTATCATAAAGCTCATTCATGATCAAGTTATTGAAGTGCTATTTTTCCCTACAAAAGATCAAGTTGTAGACATTTTCACAAAGTCTCTTACAAAAGTGAAATTTTGCAAACTTTGATCTATGTTAGGAGTTCAGGAAGTTGTCATCAAGGGGGGATAGGCTCTAATGCCTCCTTCCTTCTCCTATTGTGTCATTATTGTAAATCCTTCAATCCTATCTCAAGTTGTTCTTAAGGGGGGATGTTAGGATATCTAGACACTTAGGAGTTAGTTAAGATCTACTTGGTCTAGTGTGTTGTTAGGTAAAAGTGGCATGGATGTTTCCCTATAGGGGTTTTACCATGTCAAAAAATCGGTGTGTTGATCTTTGATCAGGTTGTGTGAGTGGTTATTGAAGGTGTTCGTCCTCTGTTGGAATACCTATGTTGTCAAACAAACCCTTGGGGAAACAACAACTGATCTATTGCATTGCAAATTGGTCCCTATAATATTTTTCTCTACAGAAACACTCACTGCCAACATTTTTTATAATTGAGAATTTGGGAATTCCACCACTATAGAATTATTCAGGGTAGAGTATAACTCCATAGGATTAAAAAACAAATTCAGGGGCCTGTCAACACCCTTATTTGTAAATTATCCCATTGCATTCCTCTATTCATTATGATCTTCATGGAACTCTTCAATTTTAAGCTTTTTTTTTTGTCTGTGGAGCCAACCCTCCCCATGCCGCCCTTCTTTGAGACCTATCCCATTGGATTCCTCTCTTTTTCCTAATAACCCAGGTACCTATCAATTTTAAGGCCATGTTTCCATTTCAAAACCTCTTCTATCTAATTCTTCACCATGCTATCACCCGCTCTCAGTCCCAAGAAACTTTGGAGGATAGAGTTTCCTACCTGGAACAACACATCGAATCCCTATCCCATCAAGTTGCAACTTCCCTCCAAACTAAATTCAAAACATCCCTTGAAAAGAAATACCAAGACTTGGTGAAACTATTTAGGGGTAATAATGTGGATCCCAATACCAAGGAGCCTAAGTCTTTCCATTATGATCATCCTCATTCCTCTCGTTCCCCTTAGGGTTCTCCACCTTCTTGGAATATGGTGCCTAAAGTTGAAATGCATAAATTTGATGGTTCCTGTTAGGATATTTAGACACTTAGGAGTTAGTTAATATCTAATTGGTATAATGTGTCATTAGGAAAAAGTGTGTTTATTGGTGTGTTTCTTTAGTATGCATTAGTATGCATTTGTAGTTAGGAAATCCAACGGTCACGATATGTTCCCGACATAGAGTGATCCGACGGTTCATACTCTCCTCGATCTTAACGACCATTGATCCATGGATTAACACTCAATTGGTCCATGATTTCTATTTAAATAGCATGGAGGGTCATTTGTCGATGATCGATTGTGAGAAAATCTCTTGTAAAATCTCTCTGTAATCTTTTTCTTTGCATTAATAAACTGCTCCAAGTGGCCACATTGGTTGGGGATGTGGGTGTTTCCCTGTAGGGGTTTTACCATGTGAAAACATCGGTGTGTTGATATTTGATCTAGTTATGTGAGTGGTTAATGAAGGTGTTCTTCCTCTGTTGGAATACTTGTGTTGTTGAACATGGTATCAAAGCCTGTTTGAAGACCCACTCCTATTGTAGATCGAGATAATGAATCTGAGTATCATAATCTCCATTTTATGTCATTTTCATACATTTCTAGGCTGAGAAGACTATTCCATTGCGTCTGGATCACTCATTTCATTCAGGAACACTTTTTGTTTCACTCAAAAAGGTTTCCGTTTGCCTAAGATACGACCATTACAGTCAGATCCAGAGGTATAAAGTTTGAATACACATTTTTTTTAAATTTTTTTGCAGAGAAGTATTTTGGTTTTATTTCAGTTTTGTATTATTTATTTCCAGGTTGCTACTCTTTTAGATTTGTGTATGCTCTTTTCCCTGTGCTCTATGCGATCTTGGAAAATCAGAAACATATAGGAAAATGGGCATCTTCCAGGTAAGTAACCGAGATCTAACACTTGTTGTCATCGAGAAGAAAAAAAAAATTCTTCTGTGAAAAGAGTTTTTTTTTAGCACGCTCTCCAAGGCCATCTTCCACAACAACAACAACAACCCCAATCCTCCTTCTGATCATTACAATATGTTTTTCTAGACCATTTGGTTAAAAATTTCCTTATTAAGTAAGAGGTCTTGAGTTCAATTCTTTATTTTGTTACTTTTTTTTTGAAAAAGTTCATGCTAAAATTGTAAAGTGTATTTCACTTCAAGTATAAAAGTGAATCACTATAAGTAGCTTTAATATTTTATTTTAGAGTTATTTATTTTGCATGCAGCTTTTGTTTGTAAAAGTGATCCCCACTTCTCTTTATAAAAGTGGGTCACTTCACAAAGCAAATTACACTACCACGTGGTCCTTTGGTTACCGTTTATGCCTTTTCTAAAAAGGGCATAACTCTCACATCTGAAGACCATTTTAAGTGCCTTTTTTTAAAAACTGCATAAAGTTTTGAGATATTTCCATTCAAATCGTCATTTTTAGTTTTTAAATCCATATTATTTGCATATTTAATATGACTTCTACAAGTAATATCTTACTTAGCAACACCAACTAATTCCAATGGAAATTCCATATGGAGGATTTATTAAGAAGTAAAGGCGTGTACCGGATTACCTTGGGAAAGGAAACATCACCCACTGATCCTGCTAAGAAAGACAAATGGGATAATAGGAATGACGAAGCACGTGGATTAATCGAAATGTGCATCTCTCCTGATGTAAGGTTCCACCTTCAATCACTTGATCAACTCAAAGAAGCTTGGGACAATCTTGAATCTGTGTTTGGTAAACACAATATTATCTGAGCACAACAATTATAAAATCAAGTACTGAATTTAAGTCCAAATGATTTTTCTTTCATTGAAGACTATCTATCTAAGTTTAAAACACTCAAACTTTTATGTGAAGAAGGTAAGATAAAGATAAAAGAGGATCGTTGCATCTATCTTATACTTTCTAAGCTAGGTAGTGGATATTCTGTGTTTGTATCTACCTTTTATGCCATGGAGGATGCTCTAGGGGAAGCTTATAAAAAACCCAGTCTTGAGAACTTTTGTGATGCTTTGATTAGAGAGCAAGATAAGCTTGTACAACTTGGAGTGATCAACATTATAGGTACCTCCAACAAAGCCTTAGTTTTCCATCGGAAAGATAAACCCAAGAATACCAAGAAGCAACATCCTCACCACAACAACAAGCAATATAAGGGTCCCAAACCCACTCAGACAACTTCTGCTCCTAATGGTGACAAATGAGCAAAATATAAAAGTAAGAATACTAACAAAAATTGCAACTTTTGTGATAAAGATGGTCATGATGAGTCCAAATGTTTCAAGAAGATGGAAGATTTAGAAGCAGCAATGAATAAGCACAAGATCAATATTGATTCTACTACTACTACTACTTCTTCTTCTCATGGACATGCACTTTCAGCTTCTAGTTTCTCCTTCAATACAACTTCTACTTCTACTTTTGATGAGTGGCTTATTGATTCTGGAGCATCTTATCATATGGCTAAGGATAGAGACATATTTTCTACTCTAAATGAATGTAACACCAAGAAAATATTTGTTGGTGATGATAGATATCTCAGTATTGAAGGATATGGAATAGTTCAAGTAGAAAATGGTCATTTCAGTGATGTATTATGTGTTCCAAGTCTTTCCTGTAACCTTCTATCAGTATATCAAATCACTCATTCAAGTGAAGGTAAAACCGTAGAGTTTTCACCTCACCAATTTGTAATCAAGGATCTAAAAGATTCTAAACATGTTCTTGCAACTAGAATTGTTGATGACATTACCAGGTTGTACAAGTTTGACAACTTTGGGTCATCATATTTTTCGTCAGTTTTTGTTGCTCATAGTGATGACTTGAACAAACTTTGGCATGAGCGGTTTGGTCATCTAAACTATCGCTCATTGCAACAACTATGTAATCAAGAGATGGTGACTGGTCTTCCTCTTGTTTCATGCAGAGATGGTGTTTGTGCCAGTTGTGTTCTTGACAAACATCATCAAGACAATTTTGACAAACGTGCCTCTTGGCATGCCTCGGGTCCTTTGCATCTTCTTCACAGTGATTTGTGTGGTCCACTTTATTCTCCTTCTCTTTCTGGGTGCAAGTATTTATTAACTTTCATTGATGACTTTTCCAGAAGTACTTGGGTTTACTTCTTAAAACTTAAGAGAAAAAATTTTGACAAATTTTTGGCCTACAAGTCTCTTGTAGAAAAACAATTTGGACATAAAATTCAAAGGTTAAGAACAGATAATGGAGGCGAATATGTGAACAATAATTTTACAAGTTACTGCACTACATAGGGAATCCAAATGCAACACATTGTTCCATATACACCACAACAAAATGGTGTTGCTGAGAGAAAGAACCACACATCAAAGAAAATGGCTAATTGTATGATCCAATCTAAGGGATTACGTCTAAAGTATTGGGAGGAAGCCATCAACTATGAAAATTACTTACTAAATCACACTCCCACAAAGGCTCTTAAAAATATAACACCGGAAGAAGCTTGGACTAAAATTAAACCAGATGTAAGTCACTTCCATGTATTTGGCAGTATAGCAAGGGCTCACATTCCTGATGAGAAAAGGAAAGCATTGCAGCCTAAAAGTGAGAAGTGTATATTTGTTGGTTATTCTGAAGATGACAAAGGTTATAGACTTATTCAAACAAATTGTAATGAAATTATTATTAGAAGAGATGTTAAATTTGATGAAAATATCTTGGCCTGCGAGTCTAATTCGGCGTTTGTGCCTTCTTTGGCCTGTGAGCCTAATTCGACGGTTGTGCCTTCTTCAGCCTGCAAGCCATCTTCAACATTTCTTCCTTATTCTGTTTTGGTTTCTTCTTCAGATGATTACAATGACGATGAAAATCCACCTCCGCCTGCTCACCTTCCTCCAGATGAGTCCTTTGAACCTAAACCAACACCAACTCTATCGCCTCATAGATGGGTCCATTCAACACGAGAAGCAGTTGGTGATCTTGTTGCTAATCCTTCAGATTAGCATCAGATATGTTCATAGTTCCAACGAGCCTCTTCTCTTTTGGCTCATGTTTCAAAAACTCATGATCCAGAGACATTTGTAGAAGCTTCAGGTCATTCAGATTGGGATACATCAATGAATGAAGAGTATCGTTCTTTAATGGAAAATGATACTTGGGATATTGTACCTCTTCCAAAAGGAAGAAAACTTGTTATATGAAAATGGGTATATAGAACTAAGTATGCATCAGATGGAAGTGTTGAAGGACACAATGCTTGGTTAGTTGCCAAAGGATTTTCCCAAGTTGAAGGAATTGATTATAATGAAACCTTTGCCCCTATAGCCAAAATGAATTCCATCTGCCTTGTTCTTGCCCTTGCTGCCTCACATAAATGGGAGGTCCATCAGATGGATGTTAAATCTGCATTCTTGCATGAATATTTGCAAGAAGAAATCTACTTGGAATAACCTGCTGGCTATGTCCACAATGACTCTAGCCTTATTTGTCACCTTAAAAAATATCTTTATGGTCTCAAGCAACATCCCGGAGCTTGGCATGCCAAAATGGACAACTTTCTTATTGCCACTCGATTCTCTAGATGCCATTCTGATCCTAATGTCTATACCAAGAAAGTAGGAAGCCATCTCATAATCCTTGTCCTTTATGTTGATGACCCTATCCTTACTAGTAATGACTCAAAAATTTTAAACCATGTGAAAACCAATGTTAAGAAGAAATTTGAAATGACAGACTTAGGATTTTTGCACTATTTCCTTGGACTCCAAGTTTTTCAAACCAATGAAGGATTTTTTCTTTCCCAGTCTAAGTATGCTTGTGACCTTCTTCATCGCTTTCACATGGATGATTGTAAGCCAACCCCTTCTCCCTTCTAGTCTGAAATCAAGCTTACTACTACCTGTACTTCTCCTAAGGTTGATGCCACCCTGTACTATCAGTTAGTTGGTAGCCTCTTATACTTTACTCATACCCATCCTAATATTTTCTTTGTTGTTGGTCTTGTTGCCTGGTATATGAAAACACCCCATGAAATCCATTGGAAAGCAACTAAAAGGATACTTCGTTATGTCTGTGGTATAGTTCAGTTCGGGATACATTACAGTTCAGGGGGGACTCCCTTATTGGTTGGTTTCACTGATTTAGATTGGGTCAGTGACCTTGATGATTAGAATTCTACTGCAGGTTATGTTTTCAGCCTTGGTTTAGGACCTGTCACTTGGGCCTGTAAGAAACAACAATATATTGCACTTTCTTCAATAGAAGCAGAGTACCGAGCAATGATAAATGCAAGTTAGGAAGCCTTGTGGCTTCAATAGATCCTTTCAAAGTTTGGATTCCAGCAGCAACATCCGACTAGCCTTTGGTGCGACAATCATAGTGCCATCAAGCTCGCCAAAGACCCAATTCAACATCAATGCAACAAGCACATCAAGCTACATATGAACTTCATCAGAAATCGCATTCATGATCAAGTTATTAAAGTGCTCTTTTTGCCTACATAAGATCAAGTTGCAGACATTTTCACAAAGTCTCTTATAGAAGAGAAGTTTTCCAAACTTCGATCTATGTTAGGAGTTCAGGAAGTTGTCATTAAGGGGGGATAGGCTCTAATGCCTCCTTCCTTCTCCTATTGTGTCACTATTGTAAATCCTTCAGTCCTATTCCAAGTTGTTCTTAAGGGGTGATCTTAGGATATTTAGACCCTTAGGAGTTAGTTAATATCTACTTGGTCTAATGTGTCGTTAGGTAAAAGTGTGTTTCTCAGTGTGTTTCTTTAGTGTGCCTTAGTATTCATTTGTAGTTAGGAAATTCAACGGTCATGATATGTTCTCGACACAGAGTGATCCGACGATTCATACTCTCATCTATATTAATGACCATTGATCCATGGCTTAACACCCGATTGTTACATGATCTCTATTTAAATATCATGGAGGGTCATTTGTCAATGATCGATTGTGAGAAAATCTCTTGTAAAATATCTCTGTAATATTGTTCTTTACATTAATAAACTGCTCCAAGTGGCCATGTTGGTTGGGGCTGTGGATGTTTCCCCATAGGGGTTTTACCACGTGAAAATATCGGTGTGTTGATATTTGATCTGGTTATGTGAGTGGTTACTGAAGGTGTTCGTCCTCTGTTGGAATACCTATGTTGTCAAACAGTTCCAACCCAATCGAGTGGGTTTCTCAAATTGAACAATAATTCTCCCTTCATGATATTCAAAATGATGAGACCAAAATCCATGTAGGGGTTTTGTACTTGGATCAAGAACGTTTGCAGTGGTGGAAGTGGCATAATAAATTTTATCCAGGACCAACCACTTGGAACATGTTCACTAAAGCAATTTGTGCCCGTTTTGATAGGGAATCACATTTTTTGGGTCGACTCACTAAGTTGCGCCAAACCAGATTAGTCATTTACTTCATCATAGAATTTGAACAACTGATGATCCACACTGATGGCTTATCTAATGAATTTTACCTTGAATTTTTTATCAGTTGCTTAAAGGAACCCATTCGGGCTCATGTGAGTATGCATCATCCTACTACTTGGTTGCATGCATGTCAATTAGTGAGGGAAGCAGAGACCATCCTTCAAGAACCCTCCCTGAAGGCTCCAATTACAAACCTTCCTCACCTTGGGGCTACCATTGCTCTGACCCAAACCTTGAAGGTCCAAAAGGTCTCTCTTGGTGAGATGGAAGAACTTTGCAAGCAAGGAATTTTCTATTATTGTGATGAGAAGTATGGCCCATGGCATAAATGTAGAGGAAAAAAGTTCTTCTAGATTGATGCATAAACTTCCTCTCCCTATGAAGATATCCCCTCAGATGACACTCAGGGACCATAGGAGGTTTATCCCAGTTATCATGTTGAATCTCCAGTTTTCACCCTGTTGGATTAAGAGGAACCAGTCATATCGCTTCATGCACTCTTAGGTATTTCAACCCCATAGACATTGAAGATCAAGGGCTACATCAAACATTGGTCGGTTGTGGTGTTGATTGATAGAAGTATCACCCACAATTTTATTCATCGTCTGCTTGTTGATGAGATCCATTTCTTTGTCCACCCTATTTCTAACTTTCAAATCCTCATCACTAATGGTGGTACTATGAAGTGTGGGGGGTGTTGTGAGAATGTCAAAATCCAAATGGGTGATTATCATCTGAAAACCCACATGTTCTCTATTTCCATGGGTGGTTGTGATATTGTATTAGGAGTGGAATGGCTTCACACTCTGGGGCCGATCACAATGGATCATCAATAATTATATATGATCTTCACCCAAGATGCTCACCCCTATACTCTTCGAGGTCTCCAAGCAGGATCTCCTGAAATCAACATCTCTCACAAGAGGGAAAAACTATTGAAGAAAGGCCACCATGGTATGATTTATAAGTTTAATGCCATCCAAGTCACTGATAAAACCTCTTCGGTAGTTCCTCCTATCCTAAAACTCATCTTGGACAAGTACCCCAAGGTATTTGAGATTCCCACCGCCTTACCTCCCTCCCACGGTGAGCATGATCATAACATCCCTCTCCTTCCAGGAAGTCAACCTCCCAATGTAATCCCCTACAAATATCCATTTTCTCATAAAAATGAAATAGAAAAGGTGGTATAGCAATTAATGGAGGTAGGGGTAATTTTCCCTAGTACTAGCCCATATTCTTCACCAGTGGTGATGGTCTTAAAGAAAGAAGGTAATTGGCACATGTGCCCTGAATAAACTGACCATCAAAGATAATTTCCCATTCCTGTCATTGATGATATGTTGGATTAACTCCAAGGCTATTATGTATTCACCAAATTAGACCTTCGGTCAATCTATCACCAGATCTAGATGAAGGAGGCAGATATTTCGAAGACTGCTTTTAGAAATCATCAAGGACATTATGAATTCTTGGTCATGCCTTTTGGCCTTTGCAATGCTTCATCCACCTTCCAAAGTCTCATGAATAAACTATTGAAACCTTACCTTTGTAAGTTTGTCTTGTTTTTCTTTGATAACATCCTCATTTACAACAACACTTGGGATAGCCACCTTCTTCATGTGCATAAATTCCTTCACTTATGACAAGAAAACCAATTGTTTGTCAAAAATACCAAATTCTCATTTGGATCCAGTGAAGTGGAATACTTGGGGCACATTGTTAGTAGAGAATGGGTAAAAGTGGACCCCAAAAAGATTAAATCTATGCAAGAATGGTCATGAACCATGACCTTAAAGTGCCTAAGGGCTTTTCTTGTTATCATAGGATATTATAGGAATTTTTTCAACCATTATGGAAAAATTTCTAATCCCTTGACCAACCCCCTTAAGAAGAATGCATTTCATTGGACACCTGCTACTGAGAAATCCTTCTCTGAGTTAAAGAGGGCTATGTGCACTAATCATGTCCTACCATCTCCTAACTTCAAAAACACCTTTGTGGTGGAATCAGATGCTTCCATATCGGGTATCGATACAGTGCTTACCCAATATGGTCGGCCCTTGGCGTTTACTATCCATGCATTGAGTGGCCGCAATATGGGAATAACTACGTATGAAAAATAAATGATTTCCATTCTCCTTGAAGTGCACACCTGGCGGCGATATATGTTGGTTTGTCATTTTCATATCAAAATAGATCACCATAGCCTAGAATATTTTGTGGAGCAACAACTATCCTCCCCTGAACAAAATGAGTGGCTGACAAAAATGTTGGGGTATGATTATGAAATCATATACAAAAAGGGAAAAGATAATATAGTAGTAAATGCACTTTCAAGACAACATAAGGAGGATGCCTCCCTCTTTTACTTATCTTTACCGATCCCTGATTGGATTGAAGAAGTGCGCCAAGAGTGGCTAACGCACTATAATACCTCAAAGTTAATCAAGTCTCTTCAGAAGGACCCTAATTCTCCCACTCGATACACTTGGTAGGAAAATATTATCAGATATAAGGATCACCTGGTTCTATCACCTTCCTCAACACTCAAGCCAATACTGTTAAATGAGTTGCACTCCTTAGATATTGTAGGTCATTCAGGATTCCGAAAGACATATGCTTGTGCTCATCATTTTTTTTGGGGGGGAGGAATGAAGAAGGATATACTATAGTTTGTCACATAATGTGAGGTGTGCGCACAGAATAAAGGTGAAACTATCAAGTCTCCATGTGCCCTACAACCCCTACCCATTCCAGCTTCTCTGTGGATAGAAATATCCATGGATTTTATAGTGGGCCTTCCTAAAGATGGGAACAAGTATTTCATCATGGTGATGGTTGATCGCCTCTCCAAGTATTCTCATTCTTGTGCCTTGCCTCACCCTTTCACATCGTCCCTTGTAGCACAAGTTTTCCTTGATCAATTTTTCAAGTTACATGGCATGCCAACCTCTATTGTATATGATCGTGACCCAACTTTCACCAAAACATTTTGGAAAGAGTTGTTTAAATTGCAAGGCACCCAACTGAACATGAGCACAACCTATCACCCACGGTCTGATGACCAAATAAAAGTGGTCAAAAAATGTTTGGAACCTTTTTGTGTTTTTTTTCTTTAGACAAACAACACTAGTGGGTTCAATGGCTTCTCTTGTCAGAATGGTAGTACAATACTTTCTATCATACGACCACTAAAATGACCCCCTATGAAGTGGTGTATAGACAAAGGCCACCGACAGTCACTACATATCTCCTTGGAACATCCAAGGTCCAATCTCTTTATTCAATGTTGCAATCTCGTATAGCCACCCTAGCAGCTCTAAAGGATAACCTCCACATGGCCCAAAATTGCATGAAGCAATAGGCAGACCAACATCGTTCAAAAAGGGATTTTTAGGAAGGCGATCAAGTGTTTCTCTGACTCCAACCTTACAAGAAAAAATCTCTCAAAGCTCAGGGACATCACAAATTGACACCTAATTTTTATGGGCACTATCATATCATCAAGCATATTGGCTCAGTGGATTACAAATTGGCCCTCTATGCTACTTCCAAAATCCATCCAGTGTTCCATGTTTCCTTTATGAAGAAAGTGGTGGGCCATAATTGTAGAGTACTGTTGAGACCATTTTTTTATTCCTTTCTTTCCTTCCACATTCCATTTTCCCTACTTCTTTGCTCCATTTATTTTCCCTCTTCTACACCTCCCCTTATTCCCTTTTTCTTTTATCCCTTGTTTTCTCCCTTTATGGTTACTATACTTAGTCATATTTCAGTTTCATAGGTTCCCGGGTTGACGGGTTGGCGGGACTTCATTTCCACCCACTTTCTTATTTCATAAGTTTTTTTTTAACACTTAACATTTTTCATTTTCACGGGTTCGATCCCTCACTCTCCATTTTCCGTGACCTTCACTTTGCACCCTAGGTTCCATGATCTACATTTCAACCATCAACCTTATCGCGGGTGCCAAGCTTCAAAGTATCTCATTTATCTTGCATGCGAGTCCGACTGACAGTTCTTCTACATATAGTATATTTTTTATCATCTATACAACCGTAGGTTCGCGGGTTCTTGGGTTCGTAGGTTCATGAAAAGCTTTATATTTGAACTCTCTCTCATCTGTCCCCACCATTTTGTTGTTTTCCTGATATGCATTAAATATTGCTTAATGCTAACAATTGTTATGCAGGCCTCGAAAAAATCTTCATTAATGGCGAAAGACTCGAGGAATTACTCATTAAATCTCATTAAATCTTCATTTTACAAGGGATTAAAATATCATTATATTTCCTAAAATATTTATTTGAGATTATTATCTAGCTAAAGAAATATTCCCATCAACCTATGGTAGCATCATCTAGACAATAGTTTTGTATTGATACTCTGAATATCTTTGGTCGTGAAGACCAGAACTTCCAGTGGTCAAGAGAATATTTGTATTATTTCTCTCCTCTTGCATAGAAATATGTAATTTGGGCATTTGGAATCACTCGTGTTGGGTGTGTTCCTAAGGTTTTTGATTGTAAGGAACTTGTTGCATAGTGTGTGGACAAGTACATACCAAGTCAAAGAATTATACAACTCCAGGATCATTCTCCGATTTCTCTTTCACCTCAAGTTTTTTGCAAGATGTTAAAGTTGCCATAGCCAACTCTTACTTTCAAAGGTGAAGATTGCAGAGAATTATTGAAGAAACATAACAATTGGCTTGACCTCCTGCTAGAATATTTGGAGAATCTTGCATCTGTCCCAACAGACATAACCAAAATCCGGGTTGAGTATTTTAAAAATACTTATCGAGAAATTGCATGGCTATTTATCAGGTTGACAGGTTAGGAAAACACGGGTTCTATCTCTCGTATGATTTTATGTATTTTGTATTTTACAGTACAAGAACAAGCCATTTTTTATTGGGGAAAACTCATTTCTATCGAAATCTTGTCCCAGTTATCACACTATAAAAAGGACGAAAAATTATTTATTACCTCTTATTTGATATTTTCTATTGTCCATTGTTGTCAATTCCCAAACTTAACCATCAGTAAGAGGGTGAATTGTGAAACAAAACCAGTTACATTTTGGTATCAGGCATTATGGAGACATAAGACCCCTCTAATTTTCTATGAAGTTTATAATAATTTTGTTTCAGTCTCCAAAAATCTTTTGTTGGACGAAAACACTTCAAGGATACCTGATAAAGCTACATATTTTTTAGAGAAAAAGGGGACAATAGAAAAAATGGAGAATCACGGTATCATAAGGATATTTTGCTCGAAAGAGAATCCTTCTTTTCTTTTGTATCATGTATCTAATAAACTATTTATTACATAGGCGGCAAGGAAATATAACTTTTGGCTACATTTTTTCCATGAAAAAAACAAAAGCAGTTTATTCCCCTGCCATGGAAGATTGGAGAGTTCATTGATGCAGGAGCATCATATAAAGCCCAGGTGCATGCCTAAAACCAAGGGGACAACTGGACGTGTAGATGCAATTAAATACGTTTTTGTGGAAACGTTGTGAATTTCAAAATCTGAAACATTAATGTAATGGATGGGAGGAATGTGCAGTAGCATTTATGTATTGAAGATCCAAACTGATTTTGGAGCATATGTTCCTATCCACCAGATGTAATAGGCATTTATGTGTGTTTAATGCAAGTAGGTATATTTAATTTAATATATTAGATAGTTTAGGAGCATAGGAGGGAAAACAGATGATAGACACCCTCAACCCTTATATCATTGTAACATAATTCAGAATTCGTAAGCTGTAGAGATGCACAGAGGAGAACAAAGAATTTTATGTATTCTTAGTTGTTGTTTACCATGTACAGGAGTACTGGAATTAATAGAAGAAAGCTTTGATTCCAATCTATGTGTTTGTTATGGTTGTGGAACCACCTGTTAAATGGTATGTTGTAGGCTTGTTTTCATTCTCTGTATGCATTTTATTTAAATTCTATGTGTGTATATAGGCTCTAGAATTCTATGTTGAATGTTTGAATTATGGATAAGGGGAGAATGAGTTTCAGTTATTTCTCTTCCTGAGAACTCCTGCAAAGAGTGCAGTGGAGGGTCCACAAGGAGTGCGTTGACGAGGCTCTGAGTTTCATCTCAGAACTCTCAGAGGAGATTCAAATCGTGTCTTTACAGGAAAGAGTGATAGCAGAGCACAGAGTCATGCAAGGTGTGTGCAGGCTGAGCAAAGTCTGGGATTTTACCAACTCAAGAGGGAGATTGAGAGACTACTATTGCAAGAAGTGCACAGAGTCACAGGCCCAAATAACCTAAGGTTATTTGAAAATTTTCTGCAAGGAGTGTGTGCAGAAACCCTTTTGGAAGCCTTGGATTCACAAGCGAAAGCTCAGAAGGGACAAAACCTTTGATAAGTTCAAAGGGAGGTAGAGGTCGAAATCGCCTCACAAAAATTAAGTTCAGGGGGGAGGTCGCCACATCATTTGGCAAGAAAACCTCATGAAGTTGAAATAGAAGGTGGAATCTCTTCAAGGAGAAGTGTCGAAGTTCCGTAGGCTGTTGGATTTGATAAACCAGTAGAGGGATTAAGACTGAGATTCTTTCAACATGCATAAGCTTAGGAGGAGTAGTGACCATTAGATCCTGATCAATGAGGACTGTTGATCTCATATGTGAATTCGCCATACCAGGAATCGAGAAGTGGAGTAGTTCAAGGTTGTACTTGAGAGTTGTGAACTCCTGGGTTATGAAATCCTGATACAACGAGGGCTGTTGGATTGAGGGAGTCACACAGCCATCGATCTCGTCGAAGGCACGATTTTGGAGTTAGGGATTTGTAGAGGGAGAGGAACGCATGTTCACTATTCTCTCAAGTTGTGAAATCCAAAGACTCATGCGAATAGGTGGTAAGGACCCACTCTGTAAGCGAAGTAAGCATAGGTGACAAGTGGTGTGCATCATCATTTAGGTGGAGTCAACCTTCATTCACATATCGCATTTTGGGGATTCGTAAGGGAAGAGCACGAGAGGTTGGTGCTCCAACTCACGAAGTCACGAGTTGCGAAAAGAGCTTGCATAAGGCTTGGTTGTGGTCATATTTAAAAAGGGGTTGAAGAGAGGGGCTTACACCTTATCCCATTTGCATTTCACATTTCGGCGATTTCTGAGAGTTGTGGCATTGTACTCGGATTTGGCCAACCCACGAGACATGAAATCATTGGGGTCTTGGACAAGGGGCTTAATTAACCTTTGTCTTGGTCTAAATAATATCCTGCATGGATCTCAGGCCTAAGGGAAGGAGGTATACACCAGTTGTGGTATCAGAGCCTGATTCTATCTGTATATTGCAGGCAGAGGAAGTTAGAGGAAAAGGAGGAGTCTGATATGCACCAGTTGTGGTATCAGAGCCTGATTTTGTCTGTATATTGTAGGCAGATGAAGTCATAGGAAAAGGAGGAGTCTGATACACACCAGTTGTGGTATCAGAGCTCAAAAAAAATTATTTTATTTCTATAGGAGAGAAGAAGAAAGAAATTTTATAGCCATGCCACTGAGAAGAAGAGAAAGGCCCATACCTGATCCAACAGTGGAAAGAGAAATGCGCGAATTACATGCTAGACTTGATGCTATGGAGATATTACAAAGGTGAATAGTTGACTTTGGGGATATCAGTGAAGATGAAAGTGAGAATGAAGCTTGAAACGAGGGAGAAGAGGTTGCAGTTGAAGATACTACAGAAGAACGCCTATTCAGGGTTGTTGCAAGGATAGGTGCTAGGGAAAAGATGGACATTCCAATGTATGAAAGAAACCTAGATGTTGAAGAACTTATAGACTGGATTAGAGCTATAGACAAACACTTCGACTATGAGGATGTCAAGGAAGACAAGAAAGTCAAACATGTCATTACTAGACTTAAAGGGCATGTAGCATTGTGGTGGGATGAACTGCAGGCTAATAGACGTTGCAAAGGCAAGCAAAAAATTAAGAGCTAGGATAGAATGGTTGCAAAAATGAAATCCAAGTTTATACCCAGGGATTATCAAATAAATTTGTTTCGGAGGATTCATAATTTGAGACAGAAGCTGATGTTAGTGAAAGAATACACTAAAGAGTTCTACAGGATAAATATCAGAGTAGGTCATTGAGAAAGCGATGATGAAAAAGTTTCCAGGTATATGAATGGTTTACGATATGACTTTCAGGATGAGATGAGCATGATAACCATCCGAACCATAGAAGATGCTTATCAGATGGCTCTAAAAGATGAAGAGAAGTTGATCCGAAAGAAAGGTCAAAGAGGCCAAGGCAAAAGTCAAAGCAAAGGCAAGAAAATTGCCTAGGATAGAACTCATAAGCCTAAAGAAGAGGGGAAGAAACCTCAAACTCAATCTGAGAGAGGAGGAATCTCACAGGGGAGGCAATATGCTGATAGAAATTCTTTTCCTCGAATCATAGGAAGAGGAAGAGGTTGAGGAGGTGAAGTGAAATTCTTTGTCTGTGGAAAAATCGACCATAAATCCTATGAGTGTCCCGATAGGAAGAAAGATGGTGGTGAAATTCACATTGTCGAAGCTCAGGGACAGAATGTTGAGGCAGAAGACGTTGAGGATGGAAGATCCTTAATGATGTGTAAAGTTCTCTTGAATCCATAAAAGGAGCAAGAGAACCTAGCCCAAAGAAAGAGTCTATTTTGGACTACTTGCAAAACCAAAGATAGGGTATGCAAGGTCATAGTGGAAAGTAGTAGCACAGATAATATTGTATCTACGAAAATGGTAGAAAAGATGGAGTTGGAGACTGTTGAGCATTCGAGCCCATATAAAGTTTCGTGGCTACAAAAAGGACATCAGGTAAATGTCACTAAATAGTGTTTAGTTGAATTTAAAATAGGAGGATATAAAGATGAGGTATTATGTGATTTCATTCCCATGGATGTTTGTCATCTATTATTGGGTAGACTGTGGAAATATGACAGAAATGTGGTGCATGATGGGAGAAAGAACACGTACACTTTGGAAAAGAATGGTAGGACGCACATGTTGCTGCCAATTAAGGATAAAGAAGTGAAAACATAGGTGAGCAACATTGTACTTCTCATGAGTGGGAAGGAACTTCTTAAGGAAGTCAAGAAGAAGGAAGACATGCAATTCATTTTGGTTAGGAAGCCCAGAATTGTTTTGAACAACACTAGGATAGATGATTTACTGGAAGAAATCCAGGAGTTGCTGGAAGAATATGCTGATATAGTAGTGGATGAACTACCCTGCTTGTTGCCACCTATCAGGAGCATAAGTCATCACATTGATCTTATACCTGGAACCAATTTGTCGAAAAAAGAGGCATATAGATTGATGCCGCAGGAGAATGAAGAAGTTAAGAGACATGTCCATAACTTAATGGACAAAGGATTGATTCAAGAGAGCCTGAGTCCATGCACTATTCCAACAGTGCTCATCCCAAGGAAGGATGGTGGCTGGAGAATGTGTACAGACTCAAGGGAAATCAACAAAATTACCATCAGGTATAGGTTCCCATTGCCAAGGATGGATGACTTAATGGATTGCTTGAGTGGAGAAAAGTTTTTTTCAAAGATTGATTTGAAAAGAGGATATCATCAGATTAGAATGAAAGAAGGTGGTGAATGGAAGACAACTTTCAAGATGAATGAAGGGATGTATGAATGGCTTGTCATGCCATTTGGATTGACAAATGTGCCCAGTAATTTCATGAGGTTAATGAATGAAGTCCTGAAGGATTTCATTGGGAAATTCGTCATTGTATATCTTGATGATATAGTAATTTTCAGCAACCCTGAAGCAGAGCACTTGAAGCATTTAGCTGCAGTAATGAGAAGGTTACAACAAGAGAAATTGCTGATAAACATGAAGAAATCATCATTTATGAGGATAGAACTCATTTATTTGGGTTTTGTTATCTCTGCAAATGAATTGAAAATGGATCCAAAAAAGATAAAGGCGATTAAGGATTGACCATCATCGAAGAGCGTGTTTGAAGTTTGAAGATTCCATGGTTTGGATAGCTTCTACAGGAAATTCATATGAAACTTCAGTGGAATTAGCACACCAATGATGGATATGGTGAAGAAAAGACATAAATATTTTCATTGGATGAAGGAAGTGGAGAAGAGCTTCAACCTGCTGAAGAAGAAGATCACTGAGCAACCAATTCCAGTTTTGCCAGATTTCAACAAGACATTCCAGGCTAGGTGTGACACGGTGGATTTTCCATTGGAGCGGTCTTAAGCCAAGAAAACAGGCCGGTCATGTATTTAAGTGAAAAACTGAATGAAGCAAATATTAAGTACTCCACATATGACAAAGAATTCTACGCAGTCATACAAGCGCTGAAGAAATGGAGGCACTATTTGGTTCCAAAAGAGTTTGTTTTGTACAGTGATAATCACGCTTTGCAATTCATGAATTGACAGGAGAAGTTGAACCAAAAAAATGTTAAATGGGTTGAATACATGCATAAATTTACTTTTGTGATTAAGCATATTTCTGGAACTGCTAACAAAGTTGCTGACGCTTTGAGCAGGAAATGTTTGCTTATGAAGGAATTTAGAGTTAAGACTTTGGGTTTTTATAACCTTAAATAAATGTACAGGATGATCCATATTTCAAAGAGGCATATGAGGCATCTGAGAATCCAATTCTCAGGGACAGAATCCAATGGAAAAAGTACATGAGCCAGGATGGACTATTGTTCAGGGGAAATAAACTATGTATTCTGAAATGCACCATGAGGGAGAATCTACTGAAGGAAAATCATAGTGGAGGATTGGTCGGACACCTCGGTCTTGAAAAAAAATTCTCAAAGTTGAATGGCTCATATTATTGGCCAGGGATGAGGATAGATGTAAAGGAATTTGTGGAAAGGTGCAGAATTTGTCAGCACATGAAGGGAAAAAGGTAGAATGCAGGGTTGTATTAGCCATTACACATACCTGAAAGGCCGTGGGATGCAGTAAGCATGGATTTCGTATTAGGACTACCAAGGAAACAGAGGGGATGTGATTCAATCTTTGTAGTGGTAGACATATTTTCAAAGATGGCACATTACATACCATGCCAGAAAACCAATGCAACTCATATTGTGAACCTCTTTTTCAAGGAAGTCACCAGACTTCACAGCTTGCCAATGAGTATCATTTCTGATCGAGATACCAAGTTTGTAGGACATTTCTGGAGGAACTTATGGAAGAAGATGGGGACAAGCTTGTCTTTTAGCTCAGTGTATCATCCTCAGAAGGATGGACAGACAGAGGTCATGAATAGGAGCTTGGGAGATTTGTTACGAAGCTTAGTGACTGAACACCACAATCAATGGGATCACATTATGCTACAGGTGGAATTCTCTTACAATGATTCACTCAATAGAATCACAGGGCAGAGTCCATTCCAAATTGTATATGGAATGCAGCCAAGGGGAGTCTCTGAATTGAAAGATTCAGGACAAGCTGAATTCAGGAGTGCTAGTGCAGAGGACTTTGCAGAAGGAATGAAGGAGCTTCATAGAAAAATCAAGGATTGATTGCAGAATTCAAATCAAGAGTACAAGAATAGAGCAGATAAACACAGGCGAGAACTTCAATTTGAAGTTGGGGATTTGATTCTTGTGCATTTGAGGAAGGAAAGGTTCCCAAGGGGAATATACAACAAGCTGAAGATGAAGAAAATTGGACCATGCAAGGTCATAATAAAATTTTGGGCAAACACATATGAGATTGAATTACCCAATGGGGTCAGAGTATCACCCATATTCAATGTCGCGGATTTGTACCCTTACAGAGATGAAGAAGTAGGAGAAGAATATGAACAAGAAAAGATTCAATGGACGAAACAAATGCCTGTAGCTGAAAGGTCCTAGATGAAAAGCATAATTGACAAGAGGATTAGCAGAAAGACCAGGAGAAAATAGTATTTTGAATACTTCTTCAAGTGGAAAGGACATCCAATTGAATATTCTAGTTGGGAGAATGAAGAAGAAATTCAAAGACATGGACAGACCGTGCAAGAGCTCATGAACAGGAGTTCATGAAAATTTTCAAGCGAGGGAGTATGATGCAGGAACATCGTATAAAGCCCAAGTGTGTGCCTAAAACCAACGGGACATCTTGATGCGTAAGTGCAATTAAATACATTTTTGTTGAAACGTTGTTAATTTAAAAATCTTAAACAGTAATGTAATGGATGGGAAGAAAGTGCATTAGCATTTACATATTGAAGATCCAAAATGATTTTGGAGCATATGTTCCTATCCACCGGATGTAATAGGCATTTACATGTGTTTAAAGCAAGTAGGTAGATTTAATTTAATAGATTAGACAGTTTAGGAGCATATGAGGGAAAACAGATGATAGACACCCTCAACCCTTGTATCATTGTAACATAATTCAGAATTCGTAAGCTGTAGAGCTGCACAGAGGAGAACAAATAATTTTATGTATTCTTAGTTGTTGTTTACCATGTACAGGAGTATTGGAATTAATAGAAGAAATCTTTGATTCCAATCTATGTGTTTGTTATGGTTGTGGAACCACTTGTTAAATGGTATGTTGTAGGCTTGTTTTCATTCTTTGTATGCATTTTCTTTCAATGCTATGTGTGTATATAGGCTCTAGAATTCTATGTTGAATGTTTGAATTCTGGATAAGGGGAGAATAAGTTTCAGTTGTTTATCTTTCTGAGAACTCCTGCAAAGAGTGGAGTGGAGGGTTCACAAGGAGTGTGTTGACCAGGCTTTGAGTTTCATCTCAGAACTCTTATAGGAGATTCAAATCGTGTCTTTACAGGCAAGAGTGCTAGCAGAGCATAGAGTCATGCAAGGTGTACGGAAGCTGAGTGAAGTCTGGGATTTTACCAACTCAAGAGGGATATTGAGAGAATGTTGTTGCAAGAGGTGCATGGAGTCACAGGCCTAAATAACCTAAGGTTATTTGAAAAATTTTCGCAAGGAGTGCATGTAGGAACCCTTTTGGAAGCCTTGGATTCACAAGAGAACACTTAGAAGGGATAGAACCTTTGAAAAGTTCGAAGGGAAGCGGAGGTTGAAATTGTCTCATAGAAGTTAAGTTCAGGAGGGAGGATGCCATGTCATTTGGCAAGAAAACCTTGTAAAGTTGAAACGAACGGTGGAATCTCTTCAAGGAGAAGTGTCGAAGTTCTGTAGGCCGTTGGATCTAATAGACCAATAGAGGGATTAAGACTGAGAGTCTTTCAACACCCATAAGCTCAGGAGGAGTAGTGACCGGTAGATTCAGATCAATGAGGATCGTTGATCTCGTATGTGAATTCACCATACCAGGAATCGGGAAGTGGAGTAGTTCAAGGTTGGACTCGAGAGTTGTGAACTCCTGGGTTACAAAATCCCGATACAACGAGGGTCATTGGTCGAGGGAGGCACACAACCATCAATCTTGTCGAAGGCATGATTTCAGAGTCAGGGATTTGTAGAGGGAGAGGAAAGATTGTTCACTGTTCTCTCAAGTTGAGAAAGCTGAAGACTTGTGTGAACAGGTGGCAAGGACCCACTCTATAAGTAGAGTAAGCAGAGGTGACAGGTGGCATGTGCTGTCGTTTGGGTGGAGTCAACCTTTGTTGACATATCGTGTTTTGGGGATTCGTAAGGGAAGAGAATAAGAGGTTGGTGCTCCAACTCGCAAAGTCACGAGCTGAGAAAGGGTATTGTGTAAGGCTTGGCTATGGTCATATTTAAAAAGGGGCTAAAGAGAGGGGCTTACACCTTAGCCCATTTGCATTTCGCGTTTCGACGATTTCTGAAAGTTGTGGCATTGTACTCGGATTTGGCCAACCCGCGAGACCCGAAATTGTTGGGGTCTTGGAAAAGGGGCTTAATTAACCTTGTATTGGTCTAGAGAAGATCCTATGCAGATCTCATGCCCGAGGGCGGGAGGTATGCACCATTCATGTTCAGAAATCTAAATAAAATTGACGAATTTGCAAATCATTTTAACAATGTGAGTTTAAAGTATCTTGAAAAGATCAAATGTTTGGAGTCAAACAAAATATTTGTTGGAAATATTCTTTCAGTGGGGTTCAATAAATATTTCATTCAAAATATCTTGAATGAAGAAGAAGAGGGTAACCACCAAAGCACTCTTGTACATAATGTTGGCGATTTAGAAACATTACTTAGCAGTAATGATTTTACAAGAAAAGGGGAAAAGGTCCTAGTGAAAGGAGTGCTCAATATCTATTTGTTACTCCCAAGAATACTACATCCATGAGCAATGATCAAATGACCCACCCAATTAAAAATGTTGTCAACATTAGTTCTAGTGGAGGGGAAGAGAAGAATCCTCCCCCTGGAAAAATTGAGAGTTCAGACAACTTTCCCGTGAAAAAGAAAAGAAAAAATTTAGTGCAAGAGGAAGAAGATAATATTATAGAAAATGAGATCCAAAGATTTTCTTTGGAGGATATGGAACCAGAAGCAGACATTGAAAAAATATTTCCTGCAATAGAACAACTGAAAAATATGGCTCAGAAAGATTCTTTATTGGAAGTCATTGGAAATGAGACCTTTAGTGAAGAAGAATCCTTCACTTTTCAAATTGTTGTTTTTTATAAAGAATCTAAAAAGTTGATTGTAGAAAGAAGTGTTCAGAAGAATAAAAAGGGAAAGGCCCGCTTAGAGGTTGACCTGAAGGATATGTGATCATCCCAGTTTTCCTCAAATGCGATGCACTCAATGACTCTATTGATGGTTTAGAGGCTGAAAATGCCAAATTAAAGGAGAAGATCAAAGAATTGGAAATTGTCTTGATGCCTCTTCCAATCCTAGATAGTCCTTTGACAATGGTTAAACCAACTACACCCCATATTAAATTAAATGGATATTCTAGTTTTCTCATAGCGGTACGAAGTTATGTTGAAAAAAATATTAAAAAGAGAATGACATTGATAATAGAAGAATGGGAGGTATAAAAAAATATTGTTTCTTTCAATTGAAGGGCACTTGCATTTCATGAATATCTCCAAGTTGATTTAAAGAATGAAGAAGGATTCTACACAGATGTTGTTTTACCATTTGGGATAAAAAGTATCAAACATGAAAGAATTGAAAATGAGAGAATAGGAATTGCCTTCTCCAAGTCGAATTAAACAGTTGAATGCTTGTTGGAAGAAAAGATCAAGAATTTGAATAAAATTGTCCAAGCATGCAATGAATCCATAGTGAAAAGAGAAGAATTATTCAGAAGAATCACAAATATAGAATTGGAAGGAAGCATTGATGAGGTGCAAGATCCTAAGTTAATTCTCAATTCAATGTTTATGAAAAGTCAACAATTTGATGAACAAGTGGAGATATTAAAAGGATTATCAGCTGCGAATTTTAATGGCATAATTGAATATGGAAAATAAGAGATAACTAATTGGTTGGTTGATTATTCTATGAAAAATCAATATATTGAGGAGGCAATACATGGTATTTCTCATGACCTAAGAGATTTAGAAGGCAAATTGTTTAATATCGAAATTAGGCATGAAATAAATGTTGCGCCAATGAAAATTTACATTGAAGATTGGTTTAAGAAGGAAATTTATAAATTAACTAAAGAAGGCCAATAAACAAAAGTTGAGACAGTTTCTATAACCTCCAAAGAGGAGAATAAAAGGACAACAACAAGCAAGTAAAAAAGGAGAGAGACCATCATAGTAAGTTTATGCTGATCACATCTTTCTTTGTTTATCATTTTTTCATCCAATTACTCCGCTTCTTTGTCTATAAAGGTTTAACCGAAATCTGATAACTTATTCCTATCTTCTTTCCAAGTCTTGCTACTCTGTCATCGCCCACAATATTCTCTCCATAGCTTACTTCTTGTTTATATTTTCTTTTATAGTTCGTGGGAGCCCCAATCCTAATCCTCTGGACAAACGCATTTTAATTTCAAAGCTTTGTAACATATTTTAATATTTTCAGAAATCCCAAGAGAACTAATTCAGGATCAGTTTTGATGGTGTTTTATAACTCTGAGTTTTGAGTATAAATTATTTGAGATTGATCTATCATTTTCTTCATTTGAGCTCCACATGTTTTTACTCTATTAGATTTCTCTTATGTGTACATACCACTTTCTTTTATTTTTATGTGATCATAAATATTTAGTTTAACTATGATGGATGTGAGTAAATTTTGCTTATCTTTTTCAAATATGTGATGTGTGAGGTTCCTGGTCATCTCTTAGGAATTCTCTTTAAAAATAAAAATAAAAATATTTTTTGCAACTTTTATATTTATTTGAATACCATGGTATACTTTCTCAAAGTCCTATATTATTTTGAAAATCTATAATCCAAAGAGTATCATAAAACAGAGAGGAGTACCACCTCAATAAAAACGCAGGGTGATTTGTATCCCCGTGAGGTTGTCGTTTCGTTCATGACGGATTCAAGTGTCAATAAGTACAAACCATCCTACCATAATTAAATGAAGAAGGATCTCTGTGACTCCAACCAGAAGCAATCCTCAATTCCCGTGAATGTCAACTGTGTGGTTTCACTATCAAGGAAGTGTTGATCAAGTGGAAGGACACCTCACCCAAGGAGGAGACTTAGGAACCAACAACCATACTTCAGTAGTTTCCGCACCTGCAGCCTTGAGGAAAATCTTGTTTTTGAAGGGGGAGGGCATGTTAGGATCTGATCCTAATCCCTCTCCATGGGTCATTAGTTAGTAGGATATGTTTTCTATGTAATAACGGTCAATATTAGTTAATAATGCTTATTAAATAAAAAATAATAAGTCAATGTAAGAAGACCTAATAGAATCTTTCGCTTCTAGAAAGATCTTCCTCTAGAAGTTTCCTTAGAAGGTAGAATTAGTATGAATAAGAGTAGGAGGCATTGGATATCTTTTCTGGATATTATTGTAATAGAGCTTTGCTCGACTGGAGGTTTCCCCCTCAAAGAGGAAAGTGGTCATTGCTATCAATAATAAAGTTTCTCTTCCTAGCGATTATTTTGGTGTTATTACGGTGTTCTATTGATATTATTCTGGATATATCATTATTAATCTGTCAATGCTTGCTAGATATTTTTGTTTTGCATATTATATTCTATTTGTAATATTGAAAAGCTTCCCTCAAGTTGGAGCCTGAGAATTAGGTGGTTGTAGCCACCTTTTGATTGTAGTTGTAACATCCCACTCTTGCACACACTGAGCAAACTTATTATTTGAGGACACTTGCTTGCAAGTGATCCGGATTATTATACTATTGGGCATTTGATTATGATTATGAGGCATTATGGATATGATGACATGTTATTTTACTGTATTGACATAGACAGGTGCTATTGACTCGGTTCTCTTGAGTGTGTAGGATTCGGACCTCGAGAATGCTGAGGCATTGATGAAACCCTTGGACTCTGGATCGAGTCAGGGAGTGGACTATCGGGGTTTGATTGTTGTATATATATGACATATGTGCATCTGATTAGATTTTATGATTATGGATTTTATTCTTACATGATTCGTTGATGATGCAGGCTGATGGTAGATTGCCAAACAAACTCACATGTGGAGTAGAGGGGGCACGCACGAATACCAGAGACATTGAGGGAGAGGTGTAGACAGCAGCCCTGCCACAACCTACTAGCACTCCCACCGTGGCTCGACCTGTAGGTTAATGATTACCTAGTTCAAGAAGACCCACGATGTCATGAGAGTAGACTGCGACAGTGGCTCACGATGATTCTAAGGGGCACGTAATAGGGCAGGGGCCTTATTCCTTAGAGGCCCTTAGTCTCCCACAAGATCACCTAATGGAGTTTTGACTCTAGGGGTTTTTTATGTCTACCAAGTCAGTCAAGAGGAGAGTGGCACCCTTGGAGTATGTAGTGTGTCCTAAAGGGCACGTTGCACAAGAAAAATGGAATGAGGCGAGTGGCACCCTTGGACCATGTAGTGCGTCCTGAAGGGCACGTCGTGCAAGGGAAACCGAATGAGGCGAGTGACACCCTTGGAGCACCTAGTGCATCCTAAAGGGCATGTCGTGTTGTTAACTAATATGTGAATAATCCTAGATGGACTTAGAATGAATATTGTGATAAGAAAGATTAAAAACAAATTCCCTAATAAAATGTTACCCAACTTAGGAAAATAAAATCTAAGTCTGAGTGATACTTGTGGTAAAAATAAATAAATAAATAAATAAATAATCCGAATAATCATCATTAAACATGTGATGAGAAGGGGGTAAGTAATTCAATTAATTTATAAAAAAATTAAATTACTTTGGGGGATTAAATTTTAAAAAGGGGGGATAATTGTTTGTCACATGTGCTAATTAAAATTTTTACTAAAATAAAAATGGGAAAAAAGGGTAAAGCCTACACTTACTAATTTGAGTTTTAGATAAAAAGGGGAAAGAGGGAAATTTAAAAGATTTAGGAAACTAAGGGAAAAAGGGGAAAACATAAAGATAAAAGGGAAACATAAGGAAAAAGAAGAATGACTAACTTATCAAGGAATCTTGCCTTTAAGAACTTTCTAAATTGAACTCAACTAGTAAATTAGGAAGGGGGTAAGTAATTAAAATGTGTAAGGGAATATGGGGACACCTAGGAGCGATTCTATGAATGATTTTATGAGGGTAAGGGAAATAGGAGTAATTAAATAGTTAATGAAATTAATTTCTGGTGCAACGAAGGGGATGGGTGACACATGTACGGGGAGGGTTTTTCTGAATTAAATTATTGAACATTAAATTAAATGGGAAATTGGGAAAGAAAGGACTTAGAAACTATATATAAAGGAGAGAGGAGGAGGATGGATGGATCTCCTATGTTATGCGTAATGTTACGCTCTAGAATTTTAGATTTGACTAACTTATCTTGTGGGAGTTGGGATACCTAGCTCGGTGAGGAGTGGTAGCTCGACCTTGCAAGGCAAGATGGGAGCTAGTTGTTCTCTGGTTTAGTGTGCGTGGCCCCTTTGCGGCTTAGGGGGCTAAGGGGGAAGAAGAGTAGCCCTAGCATTGGCTAGGAGGTACCGGTGAAGTCTCATTGGTCGACAAGAGGGAGCTGCACGGAGTGTGCAGGACAATGACTCGGAGCTGTCACCTTGGGGATACGGTACGCTTGCTTTTATTCTGCATGATAGATTATTACTGACCTTACGCTTTCATTTCAGTTGTGAGGGGTCGTTCTTTTTACTTTTTCCTCATCCCTAGTTCGTCAGTCCACACCTGAGAAGTTTTCCAGGAGCCAAATCGACGGTCGTCACTACGGTGCATAGCGACCTATAGATTCTAATACCTTGCTTTTCTATGCATGGATGATGAGTGAAGGATGGTTATGACTAGCTGTCTACTCCTGTTGATCATTCCTGATTGATTGATTTCCTTGTGCCCTCTTGTAATTGAATACCACTGCATATTGCTTATCCTTCTCGCTACGATAAACTCAATACCCTCTGCATTTTTTCATCACCTCTGCGGTCTCAGAGAGTATTTTATTCTCTATAATTTATTATATTTGATAGCAGATTTACCTTGTGATTTCAATACGTCTGACCTGCGAAACTCCTCTGCAATTCATTACATTGATGGCGAATTTTAAGTTGTGATTTTACTGCTCCATTGACTGTTCCATTGATGGCGTTTGACACTTCTTAAGGTTGAGAGTTAATTTTGACAGCGTTTTTAAGAGATGTGTAAAGACAACAATTGCTGGGTAGAGTTCCAAGGTTGAGTGTTTCAGTTCGTCTTATCGTTGACACAACATGTTAGTGTGGTTTATTGACTTTTAGTAATGAATTATATCTATGTTGGAACACCGTGAGATATCTTATATGACAACGATCGAACAACACTTTCTTAGATGTATTCGGTGTAATAATAAGACAATAACATTTCATGTATTGAATAACGAAGTCATTTGTTAGCTGTGTAATTGATAGCGTTGAGTTGTTAGTGATCTCCTTTTTAGCAGTGTATATGTATAGTGATATCATATGTATAGTGATATCATTGAAATCCGTGTATTGTTAGCTGTGTAGTGTATAACGATACCATTGATCGTGGTGTAATGTATAGAGTTGGTATGTATAGCGCTATCAATTGTAGCTATGTATGGTATAGCATTATTTTGTTTTCAATTTATATTTAAGGGATAGCCCTGACCTTCAGAGGTTAGCGATATAATCCCCTTTTAATAGATGAATTTATTACACAAACAACGTTTTGGTTGCTGCGGTTGACTACGTAAAGGTAGGGTAAATTTATTGTATTTTATCACTGTCTAATAGGCAACGATTCATTGAAGTACTTTTGTATATGACTACGAGAGAATGTAATGATATAATCATAACCATAAATTGTTGGGCTAATGTTTCTCCTTTTATGTATTCCTTTGTGTGTATTTCCTTGTTGGTCAGTGATATTTTCCTTTATATAATCCATATGCTAGCAATTTTAATTTTTATAGCGAACCTTGATGAGTGGTTACCGACACAGTGTGGAGTTAAATCCTCCTTCGAATATGAATTGAAAACTACTCTTACTCAACGATTTTTAGACAGCATTCTCAACATCTTTGACTACATTCAACACCTTTATAGGGTGCATTTTTAGTTTATAATCGGATTGAATTTTATTACTTGGACAGATTTGGAACCTATCACAATGGTTAGTTAGACAAAAAATTCATACGGTAGACATTCCGAGACAACGAATTAATGCAAAAGTATTCCTTAGACATTGATTTCATACTTGATTGAGAGTGTCTCTATACATTGAATTGCTTGTTGTGAGACAGAATTTGGTGACTGTGTATTTGCATTTTTTTAGGTAGCGATATGTCTTTTCATTGTCAACGACCATATTTTTCTACAACAAATTTTACCAATAATTACCGTATTACCTCCCGCAATTACAATGATATCTACAGACTAGACTTTTAGAAAATCAAATGCATTCCATAGGCAACAATCTTATATTGTTGTGTCAATGGAAAAGTTGTCATTTCAAAAGGGGTTTTATATTGTTGAAGGGGTATGTTTTCTACTCTTCTAGTTGACAAGATAGCGAAGTCCTCCCTAGGAAATCACCCATCCGATATCGGATTTGGAATTTGTGCAAGGATCTAATTGTTAATTTTAATTATTTTATGTACGGATTGACCTGGTTGCGTGAGGAATTTATTGTGATGTTGAATGTCATAGTCATCAGATTCCCTTACATCTTGTTGACTGGTCGGTTGGGTGTTAGGGTTGGTCACCTTGTGTGTATTTATTTAATTCGGCCTCTTAGCGCGTTCAATTATCTTGGGTCATTGGTCCAGTTAGGTTATGTGTGCCATAGTTGTTGTCGCACCTATCACTCGGTGAAGACATGATTCCTGGTTAGGGGATCATTGCACGCCCTATTGGATGGAGGCGAATGATAACTTGACCGGTGTTTGTGCTTCCTTTTGTGGGTGTCATTCATTGTAGTTTTTGTTGGTATTCGGTTGTAACGCCTTAAGTGTTGGGTATGCACAACATATAGGTTTCTAGTTCCTGGTCATTGAAGCCACTGTGTCGGGTGGTTGATGTTTTCATTTAGCTTGTAAGCATTGTCATGTTTGTGTCAGAGAAGTAGTCATTTCTATTTGTTGATTTACGCATTTTTCACCCTGTTGCTCTTGTGCTAGTGTGTAGAGTCGTAGTTTTCTGTTGCTTGAATTGCGTTCTTGTGTTCATCGTCAGGTTGTGTGGTTCAACTATTGTCGTCGTCGCCTTCCTGCTTGAAACAAAAAAAAAATATGCACTACCTGCTTCTCTTGTTGTCGTAACGATTGGGATCATTACAGTAGTCAAATATCATAGGGGGTTGTAGCCTCCTTCTGGTTGGAGACAGAGAATTAGGGAGTTGGAGCTTCCCTCAAGTTGGAGCCTGATAAAATGGGGGGTTCGAGCATCCTTCTGGTTAGAGCCAGAGAATTGGAAGTTGGTGTTTCCTTGAATGTAATTCTTTGACATAGAAGAAAATATTTTTGTGGTTTTCTCCCACATTAGGTTTCCACATAAATATTGGTGTATTGTGTATTGTGTGGATGTGTCTATTATTGTTTATTATGCATTGATGGATGTTAATATTTATGATGCAATAATATATTGATGATTAAAGGAATATAATTCTTTTTTAAAAGTGGTAGAAATTGTTCATTATTGATTCACCCCCCTCTCAGTAATCCAACAATTGGTATCAAAGCAGGTCCTTTAAGAAACAAGTTAACCACTGGAAGAAGATCATGGATCATGTTAGAATTGGGGTACCACAATTTAATGGTGAGAACTATGCATTTTGGAGAAAAATAATGAAAACATATAAATAAGCACATGGATTTGATATTTGGAGATCATTGGTAGATGGATACACAACACCAACCACTCCCTCGATAGACAAAGATGATAAGAAACTTCAAGAAAATGATTCAAGGGATAAAAATGTTATTCAGAATGGTGTGGTTGAATCAATATTCACCAAGATCATGCATTGTGAATTTGTCAAAGATATGTGGAACAAATTAAAGATCATATATGAAGAAGATGAGAAATTTAAGGAAGCCAAACTTCAAATTTTCAGAGAAACGTTCGAACAATTGAAGATGAATGCAGATGACAATATAGCATCCTACTTTCTATGAATTGATGAAATAATAAATAGTATCAAGGTTTGGGAGACGAGATAAAAGAGAAGGTCATTGTTAAAAAGGCATTAAGATCTCTACCAATGAGATTTGATTCAAATATTTCATCCCTAGAAGAAAGAGTGTAACTAGCCACTATGGATGAGTTGCATGGGATACTCACAGCTTATGAGATGAGGACAAAGAAAGAAAATTCAATCATAAAGGAAGAAGCATTCAAGGAATCCAAGAAAACTAAGAATAAAGAAAAACAAAATCCAAAGGTGAAGTCAGATTGTAGTTGTAGTGATGATTCAAAAGAATATGAAGAAATGGAAAACTTCATCAGAAAGTTAAAAAGAGGATCTAGAAAATATAAAGGTATGTTTCCATTGAAATATTTTGATTGTGGTAAAATTGGTCATTTTGCAAATAAGTGTCCTTATGATAAGAAGTCAGATAGTGATGAAGAGGAAGATCCCAAGAACATAAATAAATATAAAAAGGGAAACGGAAAAGATAAAAGGAAAGTCTTCAAGAAATATTTCGACTCAAGAGAAGACAGTTCCTCATATGATGAAGATGATGAAAGCAACAATGAATCAAAAAATGTACTATTCATGGCTAGAGAAACTCATAAAGAAAATCCTAAGGAAGTTGATCTTGAGGAAGAATTAATCATATTTTTAACTTAACTGAAGAAAAAAGGAAGAAAACAAATTATTCAAAGAAGAAAACATCTACCTGAAAAACCAACTTGAAGAAAGAGAAACAAAGGAAGAAGTAATGCAGATCCAAACAATAAAGAAAGTAAAGGAATACGAGAATCTTGAAGAAGAGGTCATGTCATTGAGAATTGAAGTTAACAAGCTTAGCAAGAACATGAAAATCTCTTAAGTGTTCAAAGACATTCTCAACAGTCAAAGGCCATGTAGTGACAAGTATGGAATAGGATACAACCAAAATCATCCTTAGAAAGGATCAAGCTGCATGAAAAAAGACACAAAAAAAAAGAGTTATGCAAAAGTTCCCATAGGAAGGATTGATAGTCAACAAGAGACAAAAATGAATGAATATAGAATATCTTCTACATTCAAGCAACAAAAAAGTTTAAACCATTATGTAGGAATTAACAGTAGAGAAGATTATGATCAATGAAGGTAATAATTCAGAATAAATACACAACAAAGAACATCATTCACATCTATGTCCGAGAGATTGTATGCACAAGACTTGTAGTAGTAGAAGATCAAGAAAATGTTGAATCCACATGTAAAAAGGAAGATGACATAACTCAAGAAAGTGATGAATCTACAGATGAAAAATAAGATGACTTTGCATTAGAGAAGATGTTGTTCTAAGCCATCCAAATTGGAGACTCCTACGTAACATGAATATTATACAGGGGGAGTCTATGCAGTAGCTGAAACATATAAGAGAACCATCCTTCGAGCAACTTGCAGAGTTCAAGTAGACAAAATTAGAAGTATAGTATGACAGATTGATTGGTTAGTTGTTACACAGGCAAAAGTTTATGATTGTATTCAGGAAGAGATATCTTCAGCACATTTTATTTTAGACATACAGAGTTTGGTTTATAGATAGAGAGGACAAGTGGACACATATGATATGTGATGATCGATAGTACATTGACATATTTGTTAGAATTGTGGACAATTGTGTAGCAGAGTCTTGGACATTATGGACAGAGATGGATTCTTAGATTGGTTCAGAGAGTGGTTCAAAGAGTGGTTCAAAGATTGACTCAGAGATTGGTTCAGAGAATGTTGGATGATTATTTGAATGATTAATCTTGAATGTTTTTTATATATGTCAATTTATTTACACAATAAATCACCAATGGGCAATAACTCTAAAAAGGATGTAGGTATAGGAACACCTACATTGATCTACACAACAACTTATAGAGAAGTCAAATCATCAGAAAGAGAGATCTAGAAAGGAAGATCGATAGCACATAGATAGGGACACATAACCACAAAGGGATTTATTATTTTAACCGGGATTGGTTAGAGCAGATATAGTAGCACGAGGAGACATATAAAAATGGGGAGGTAATCCTTTTTCAAAGAGAGAGAGAGAGAGTAATCAGAGGCATGAAGACAGGGGGAGAAGACCCAAGGAGAGTTCAATTAGGGGGAGTAGCCCCAAAGGGAGATACCCCTTTCCATTGATTTCAAATGCGGAGAGATAGAAACATTGATGAAATGAGATGATCACAAGGGGAGCATGAGCATGACTATTGCCATGGCTAAGTGTTTCCTTTAATGTTGGTGTTGCCATCAATGCCAAAGAGAGATATTATTGAACAGTTGGCTTTACTTGATTGACATTTGGTTTGGATAGTTGGTTATCATTGATTTCAACCCTTGGAGATTGATCAACCCTTAGAGATTGATGCCAACCCTTAGAGAAGTCTTGTAGCAAATTCCAGTAGCCCAATGTTGTGGTTAAGGAACCCTAGTTTGATCGAGGGATAAGGACATGAATATCAATGAATTTGCAGGAAAGACTATCATAGATGGATAGTACATGTCATGTAATTTTTGGTGATATGTGGTACATCATGTGGTTCCTTGCGGTTGAGGAGATATGTATTTGTGAAGTTGGAGGACCCGTAAATAATCTAGAAACCCCTAGAAGGTCAATAAGAAGTCAATTATTCTAGAAGCTCCTAGAAATTCATCAAGAAGTCTACTAGTCAAAGTGGTTGCAACAATAAGTTAATTAAGGGTAAATGTTTTTCAAAAAGAAAATAATTAAAAATAAATTAGTCGCAACAAGAAATTATGAGATGACTAATAAACGTAAAGTTGTTGCAAAAATAAAATAATTAAAAATAAATTAGTTACAACAAGAAATTATGAGTTGACTAATTAAGGATAAAGTTGTTGCAAAAAGAAAATAGTTAAAAATAAATTAGTTGCAACAAGAAATTTTGAGTTGACTAATTAAGGGTAAAGTTTTTGCAAAAATAAAACAATTAAAATAAATTAGTTGCAACAAGAAATTATGATTTGACTAATTATGGATAGAGTAGTTGCAACAAGAATGTGGGTTAGCTTTGGAAGATGAGAAAGGGGTAAAATAATTACAAGGAAGCTTCTAGAGAAAGGCACCTGGAAAGTATAAATAACAAATCAAGAGACTCCTATTTTCACCATTTTAAGCGCATTGAATATATATCTTGTGAAAGGTTTTTGGCAAGGATTTTCATTGACAAATCTAAGGTAGAGAAAATCAGAGGTTGAGGAGAGTCTACAGGCAAGTGTTACAATGTCCATGTACAACAAAGTCATCTACAAAAGTAAAAGGTATGGTTATATGTTTGAGGATTGGATATTGATGATTGCTTAAGTTATGGTCATGTAAGGTTGAGTATATACCCTTGAGGCACTATTAGGTTTAGATTACTTGTTGTAGTAAATTATTTGAGGCAGATCTATTGAAGTACATTGCTGGTACATGTCTAGTTTTCTTGGCACATCTTGTAGTACATCGTGACAGGCATTTGTTAATGGTTTTGGCACATGATTGATACACATTTGAGGCTACACAACATTGAGGTTTTGGCACATGGTTTGTTATGAGGATTTATTGTATTTGGCTTATGGATAGTGTGATGTATTATTAGAGGATGTTTGTTGGTTATATTGGCATATATCTTTGGTATACGATTGAGGTACACATTAGGTATATGTTGGGACATATATTTGATTAGTTGGCACGTGGATGAGGTATTTTGATGTGCATGATTGATGCACTTGTGATGGTGCATGTTGTGTTAGTGGTTGATGTACATGATTGAGATCGGGTCTGGTTGGTTAATGAGATTACAATGACAATTTTTCAGTATAGGTTGTGATAGGTTGTTGGTACAGGTTGGTTTGATAGGTTTGATAGTGACAGGTTGTGACAGTGACAGTGGCAGGTTATTTAATTTAGTGACAGTGACAGGTTATCTACATTTGGCATTTATATTTCAGGGTAATAGGATGAGGCAAGGAAAGGGGGTTGTAGCCTCCTTCTATTTGGAGTCAGATAATCAGGGAGTTGGAAATTCCTTCAAGTTAGAGCCAAAGAATTAAGTGGTTGTATACACCTTCCACTTGTAGATGAAGAACATAGGGGGTTGTAGCCTCCTTCGGGTTGGATCCAAAGAATTGGGGAGTTGGTGCTTCCCTCAGGTTGAAGCCTGAAAAAATAGGGGGTTGGAGCTCCTTCTAGTTGGAGCCAGAGAATTGGAAGTTAGTGCTTCCTTGAATGTAATTCTTTGACATATAAGAAAAAAATTATGTGGTTTTCTCCCATATTGGGTTTTCACGTAAATATTGGTTTATTGTGTATTGTGTGGATGTGTCTATTGTTGTTTATTATGCAATGATGGATGTTAATGTTTATGATGAAATAATATATTGATGATGAACTAATGAACATTGTTGAATAAGTTAAAGGAATATAAATTGTGGTTAAAAGTGGTATAAATTGTTCATTACTAATTCACCCCCCCTCTCAGTAATCCAACAACAATTGTTTTTGTTTATGGATATAATATACTCGAGGCTAGTTAAGTTGAAAAAATAAGTGCATGTAAGTATAATGATTTCATGAGAACAATTCTCGAGACTCACTTTGGATTAAGTAAAATTTCATGAGCATCATGAAATATTATTATATAAACCATTGTAGAGTCACCTTGAGGAAGTACTTCAACTCAATGTGGATGAGCAATTCTATTTGACTATTAGTTTTTCTCCAACTTAGCACTCGACACTTAGCTAAAATAAAATCACTTTATTAACTAGATGAACAATTAGGTTCCTAACCAATTAACATAATCATAAAAACAGAAACTAATCACAGTGCATAATATATTTTGGGTAAACACCCATGGAAAAAATCCCGAAGAGAAAACCAAATCTCTATTTGATTATAAATTTTGGGCTCCCATCCTAGGATAATGGCCCAATAGAGGAATAAAATGTGGCAATATCTTGGCTCACCTGGATGCTATCTCCCTTGCTACCCCTTAGCACCTTTCCTCAACCCTGCGCACTCACACTTGGATGAACTCTCTTCACCCACTCAATGAGATTTCCTCATTCTGTGTGTGACACAAGAACATGAGAAAATAGTGTTCACAAGCATATGAGAAAATAATTCATCTTTGATCCTATGTGCTCTCTATGTGTCTCATCCTCTCACTTAGGCTGCCTTATATTACATTGAGTTAACCCTAAGTCCAAAACCCTAGATCTCCTCTAAAATGATCAATGACTAAGATCTAATCTCACGTTCACTTTAGATCTAAGGTCTAGGACTTAATCAACTCACTTAAGTTAATAATGACAAAACTTTTTCATTTAACTTAATTAATCTCACATTAATTAAAAATTACATTCACTTAATAATCACTTTATCAAGTGGATTTCCTAAGGTTATAAGAGGCATTACGAATGAGGTCCATATGCTAAACACCAAGCCAATGTGGAAGTACCTGTCTTATGCTAAATACATCAACACTGCCTCTTAGCGAGGAAGGTACTTCTACCACCTTTAGGTGGCTCTATCTTTGCTATCATATATTCCACCTAATTGACTGCTCTCTTTGACATGAAAGTTATTCCAACCATCTCGCTTGGACCCGTTTTCAAATACTTCCCTTTGATCATTCTCTTAGAAGCCTCCCACTCTTGAGCATCTTGCATGTCCATCTCATACCATGACTTCTTCTGGACAGACTTGGAAGGTTGATCTTTCCCTCCTGAACCAGAAGGTTGAATCCATCTTAGTTTCTCAACCTTCAAAGCTACCTAATCATTGTCCTCTATCACTTTGTTGGTTTCCAATACTCATAATCCATTCAACACAATTTTTCAGCTACTTGAATCCCTACCTAGGACCCGTTGCCCATTGCACGGATTCGTTGCCTACTCCTCGAAACCCTACCTGAGGCTTCTAAATTATCTCACCTTGCTTCCCGATAGTTCTACTCACTTCCTAGGGCTTATGCCCACTACCCAGGGAACCTACCCACTTCCTAGGGTTTCCCAACCCCTGTGGCCCCAGTTGTTGACTTGGTTGTCCTCAATGGAAACTTGTGTTATGTTGGCAATTGTCCCGCCCTCCTGAAGGTTGTTTCTCCTCTTCTCATGACATGCCCCTGCTCACTTTAATCAACAACCCATGCAACCCTCACTTCATCTTCTATGTTCTTCGATCCCTTTCTACACCAGCACATGCGGTTCTTCAACAACCCCACATAGATTAATGGTTTTAGCTCGCAGTTCTAATTGTTATCCTTCATCATTTGAAAACCTATGCAGATCCCCCTTACATCACCCACATATTACCTCTGTTGTGATGCGCCAAAAATTCACATAAACTAACAATTATCTCTTCAAAAAATATGTGATTGGTCTATATTCCACATCTGCTCAGCATACTTTAGTTCATGCCTCAACTCCACATCTTGTCAATGGCTCTTTTTTCGGTCTTTCACCTTCACTTCTCATCTAGGCTTGCTTCCTTAGTTGATCCTATGATTTTCTTTGTCACTGACTGCCAAGACCACATACACATGAACCCTGTATTCCTATCTTGGCCTTCACACTGTAATATTTTTCAACTATCACTCATGCCATATCTTCTGTAGGGCCACTTTTCTCCGTTAAAACTTCATGCCTGCACACCGAACCTCACTCATGAGTTGTTTTCTCTCCATGATATCTTCTTTTGTTCCCAGTTCTATCCCACATCGATAGTTGTTCTACCTACATATGCAATACCCACGTCGGTTCTGTTGTGACTTAGTTAACACACTTGTTGTGTTCCTTTCGCCACTTGAATGAGCAAAAGAGGGGCACTTGCAAGTTTAGTTGGGTTTTCTAGACAGGACAGAGGCTAGTGTATGAATCAAAAAATTCAATCACATGAAATAAACAAACAACTAAGCTAGAAACAACTAAATAAATAACTAAAGAAACAAAACTAAAATGCATAAGGAAGTTAGAACCAAAATCAATCAAACAAATGACCAATAATTGTGCCACCAATGGATAACTATATTAGTGGGCAAACACCGTAGAGAAAGGAGGACTTATGGATCCCCTATTCCTCCTTGGGAGGGTTCTTGAGTCCCTTATGTGAGAGCTCTTCTTACAAATGATAAACTAAAAATCAAATGGTGAATAAATCCAAGCTTATTCCCTCAAGAGGTGAGGTGAGGTGAATAGATTATTAAGGTGATGCTAGTATGCTCCAAGAAGAAAAGAGGTTTCTTATAGAAGAATAGAAGAAACATAACAATACAATGAGATTATTTAAGTCTTAGTGCACCCATGGCCTCTTTTTATAGAAAGTCTTTGAGGCAATATCCAATCGGTCTTTAGTGTGAACAAGGGACCCTTTAGGGCACCCTTAGGTCTTTGACTAGCCCCCCATTTGGATTCAACTCTGATTTGAGGGTTAAATAAAGTTGGGAGTTGGTACAGAAGTGGGTGAGGGGTGCACAAGAACCATAAATGCATCTTTCACAGGAGTGCACATCTTTTCTCATACACAGTCGTGCATTGGGCACATGTGCACTCTTCTGGATTTTTTGGTCTACGCACGTGCACGCGCTTCCTTTAGTGTTTCTGCGCATGTCAATTTTTTGACCTGTTTTATAGTTTGTTCCTTTTGAAAATGCATTTGTGGGGCTATAGGTTAACTAATAGGTGTTTGGAAATGTTGTTTTCTTGTAACCATTTGCAGACAAAATTTCAGTGATAACAAATTCCCCCTGATGTGTGAGGTTAGGAGCATATGTATAGCCGAAATACATCAATGTTTCTTCTACTGAGAGTACCATTGTAATGAAGAGTGTTGATAGGAACTGCAAGAGATATCCGTTAGAGGGAGAGGCGAAACGGTGGGACCCAAATATTTCTCTAGGTAGGGGAAAATAAAATTTGTATACAAATGAGGCGAGCATGCCCCATGCTTGTGTCATGTAACTAAAAAATGTATGACAATAATTGAAGTTGTATCTTGATGTAGATACTTGCAGCACCCTCCGGGGTAGTTTGATAAAGGCACATGACAATTATGATGGTGAACATACTCTGAAAAGAGGTAAGGACACATGTAAGAAGTGTTGATGACTCGTAGGCATTGATGGCCTAACTAATTTAGAGGTCTTTGGCTAGTACAAAACAATTGCAATAGTCGCATAGTAAGACCCACCGTAACATGAGATTGTGTTGAAGTCGAATTTTGTGGGGGTAAACGACAACATAGAGAAATGATGGTTCTCTCTGTGTTGTCTGAGACTCCTCGTTGTAAAGGTAATGAGAGTCAAGATATGGTCACCCTTCTGGAAACTGTGACGATGTCGACAGAGAGGGAGACACGACTCCAAGAAGCAAAAGGGCTTCATTAAATTCACTGGATGAGATCAGGAACTGATAAGGAACATGAACGAAGTCAAGATGTGGTGAGATTCAAGATTCCCCTTGGTTGGGGGTGTATTTGAAGGATGATTGGAAACAACTATGAAATTGTATCTAGTGTCAGGGGGATGACTAGACATGGGGTTAAATTGTGCTAGAGGCGTGACAAATTGGGAAAAATCAGAGATCAGGAGTACATGGACTGTGGGATATTCAGGGTTTATGGACGATGTCAACATGAGTAGAGGATAGTGAATTCCCCAACCAAGGGTGACATGGGTTTCTTTTCCAGGAAAATAAGGTCGCCAAGGGCGACAACAAAAGTTATGTAAATGTTGGAAAAAAAAGGATTTTTACAACTACCAAATGAATAAAGAATAATTTTGGATGAGTGTACAGATACAGAAATGGGTGCCTCGGTGCAAGATGGTTGGGCCTGTGAAGGGAACATGTTGCGTGGATAGATGGTGGAGGGTGGAGGCCCCATGGGTGGGTTTTTGTATGAGGTAAATTTGGATATGGGAAAACTGATTGTAGAGGAAATGGAGGATTTAATGATGCTACAGAGGCACAGTCAAGCTAGAACCATGATGATATAACCTGGGAGTCCATTGGGAAATATAGAAAAATGAGGAGAAGGATTATGTGGTTGATTCTCGAAAATGCATAAGACTATCGGGACTCCCATCCCTAGGAGATGAAAGCAGCATGAGTGTAAAAGTGCCAAGGCAGACTATGAATGGGATGAATCATGTGGGGGAGAGTGCTATCGAGTGACAGTATCGAATTGCAGTGGGGGTGACAGTACTGCAGAGATGGATGTAGGGACCCTAAAGGCGAACTTCAGAGGATATGACTAGGAAATGCAATTGATATTTAGAGGGAATGACCACATGCAACTGTGGATCATATACCTGAAGGGGTTGCGCTGGGTTGTGATGACCAAGTACCTACACACATTAAAACCGAATACCTGACGTGAACAATATCTGAAGATAAATAACATATAACAATTATTTGATAATTTTGAACATGAGCATGTGTAACTAGGTGTGATGTGAGAAAAATGATCCCTCGGGGATGAGTAAAGATGTTGACCTAGGGGATGTGACTATGTAGGTAGTGGGATCCTGATCCCGTGGCCGAAGACGGATCGAAAAATAGAGGCTCGAAGCTTCTATAATTTAGTGTGGAAGTTTGGCAAAGGGGGAGATATATAGTTGTGGGGCCCCCAATGACACCTCATTTGTACCTACTTCCGTAGTGAGTTGATGAGCGGTTTTAGAGGAGATTTGGTGATTGCGGGAGTTTGAGCCGACTGATACAGGATTTGCGAGAGCCAGGTTAGTGGGCTCATTCTCCTGCATAGTATATAGGTTTTATTGTTTGGGCAGGGTCATACAGATGACCGTACTAGGGGTTTTTTTAGGGGTGGGAAGTGGCTTAGGTTCATGGGAGGTGATGGAATCGGTATCTAGAGAAGGAGTAGGGGGAATCACTTGTATCATAGTGAGTAGGGTAGTTGGAGGATTTTGAATAAGGGCCATTTGGAGATGCCTGTATTCAATGATCGAAGGACAATAGTATGTGAAATGATCAAGTGAGTCACAAAGAGAGAAAGGGCACCTCATCCGTTCATTGACTGAAGTCATGATGTAATGGATGTCTATGACGAGGGTACTTGATGACGTGGGTGGAGAGGGATATTGTTGAATGTTTTGGCGTACTGTCATTAACTTCTATTTAAAATGAGGTAGGGAGGGGCAATGATGAGTGTAGTGGCCATACTTTGAACATATGGCACATGCGAATTTGGTTCATAGCCCTTTACTGCCTGTAGTAGGGGATGTAGTGGTAGTACTAGGTGTGCTTGGTGAAGCAACGAGCGATGTGGTTGCTTGAGGGAGTTGTATCAGATTGCATAGCTTAGGCAGAGAGGGACAACTATTTTTGGGGTGTCCCTCTCTCTCATAGAGTGCGTAAGGAGGTTGAATTCAGGGAGGAAGTGGAGCTGTGGGATATTTCTTCTTCTGTTTTCCCCCAACCATTACGGTGGTGTTGGCAAGTGGGGGTGAGGGAGGTGTCATTGGAGTTAGGAATGGAATCTACATCAGGATTACCTCTGTTTAGGGAGGGAGGGATGGTTGAGGAACCATCATGGGTGGGTGTAGATACCATACCAGAATGATGAGCACCATGGTGGGAAGGGTAATTGTTGTGGCTACCTAGAAATATTTTACTCCCGATGGGGGGTAGAAGAATGTAATTTTAGTAATGGCTGGGGGGATGGTCTCCCAAACTGGGATTTGATTGGGGGAGGGTGAAATTGGGGATAAGTGGTGTCGTAGGGTTCTCAGGGGATTCCTGAGATAGGATTGTTACAATATGAAGGATTGTGCTCATTTTACCATTGACAATACTATTTTCACCCAACCATAGGCTGGAGCCACCCTCCGAGCACCTTAATCTTGACAAAGAATCATTTCGAAAGCAAACCCTAGGCTAGATAGCCAAACAAATGGTAGCACACATTTCCCCAAGAATAGCACATCAATAAGAGTTGATCAGATAGTCCAAACCCTAACCAAGAGATAGTCCAAGCCAAAAGTGATATGCTAGCTGTAGCAGCTGCAATGGCAGCTCTCCTCAAACCTGCGCAGAAGAATGGGCACTGCAGTGCACACAAGTTACTACTCTGCAATTCTGAGATTCCCTGCCAAGATGAGAACTAGCCTTCTATATTTATACTAATTCTGGCTAACTGCCTGGGCCGACTTCTCATTCTGGGTATCTGTCTGTTCATTATATATTAATTATTCTGGCCTACTTCTTCTCTTGGAGGCTAATAACCTAATATAAATTATCCTCTTGAGCTGACATGTCTTCTAGGTTTATTAGCCAACTCATTAGGGTTTCTTCTTACTTTCCGGAGTATTCTATTCTCGTCAGGTTTACACGTGGAGCTAAATACCTCTCGCAGCTACCATAATATCGACACTCCCTCCTAGCTAGGGAGGTATTATAGGTAATGGTCTTGAGAAAAAACATACCATTCACCCGGTAGAATCAACATAGACTATCTCATGACTAGACCATGAGAACCATCATCACCATTAGTATCATCAGCCATATGATCTCTCAAAACCATACTCCATCTGAGTAATTAGACATGATGCTGGATAATTCACTCACACCACAGAGTGATACATGAGCCATTCTTCTAATATGGACATATGTCCTAGAAGAGTAAATGTTCTGAACCATTTTCCGTCTGGGAAATCTCTGTTCTTTGATCATCCATCTAGCGGATAATCATTTCCAATACTGTTGATAGTATTCAAGGCAATCAGAATAAAATAGAACAAAACTATGTCTATCCATAGTAGTACATAACTACAATCTAGTGGTACACTACCACACCAAGTAACACACAAGTACTTGATCAAATAGTGGAACACATCCACCACAGTAGGATATATCTACTGTCATACAATCTTCATAACAATCATCTGATATCAACCTACACAGAAACAATGTTATGATATAAACTGAATCATATGGGCCATTCTTCCACTCACATCTGTGAGATATCAGAAGAGCATCTGCCCTCAAAAGGTAATACATCAATGATGAGCTATCTGGACTATTCTTCTCAAGCAAGGAAGAATAACTTTCCTGATTTCTAAGCCTAGACCATTCCTCAACCTAGGCCATTCCTCTGACACTAAACAAAGTGTAACCTAGAGAGAATGAATCTACCCTAAGGAATGCCTATCCCTGATTGTTGATCCTGTACCATTACCCAACTTGGGCCATTCCTCCGACACTAAAAAAAGTGTAACCTGGAGAGAATGAATCTGCCCTAAGGAATGCCTGTCCTTGATTGTTGAGCCTGGACCATTCCCCAACCTGGGCCATTCCTCCGACACTAAACAAAGTGCAACCTAGAGAGAATGAATACACCCTAAGGAATGACTATCCAGACCATTTCCCTTTTTAACCACAAGAGGAAAAGACTGTCCTATATCAACCTCCAAAATAGACCATTCCTCATGTTAACCACAATGAGAAATCGTTGTCCGACGAGGCGGGCCAGTCTTCTTGAGTAACCCTCAAGAAGAGAGACTACCCTAGACCACTCCCCATGTTAACCACAATGGGAAGTAGCTGTTTGTGATACATCAACAATCTAGACCATTTCCCATGTTAACCACAATGGGAAATCGTTGTCTGTCAGAAATGTCAATCCACTTTTCGAACAGGAAAGAATATGCTCATCCTGGACCATTTTTCGAACTGAAAAATGACTATTCATAAATCAATACATATCAGTGCTCCCTCCCAACCTAGGAGTCATCTCTTCCTTTTTCAATAAGGAAGTTGTCTCCATGAGCTCTAGCTTGAGTATGCAAACTCTTTCATCTTGGATAGAAGATTTACCAAAATGTCTGCTTATCTGCTCATATGTGGAGATATGTATTGGAGAACCACTTTCTCGTTCTTGGAATTAATCATGAATAATGTGATTCTTTATTTCAGATGTACTTCGGTCTGGAACACTTGTTTTTCTCTAAAGGCTTCATGTAACTCTGATCAATAAAGTATATCATTGTTTGGAACATTGGAACATATCCATGTGGTACTTCTTCTGACATCATGAGATCTGATCTACTAAGTAATCATCTTGATACAATATCTTTGTTATATAAAATATTTACCATGCTTCTTCTGTGCACTGGAGGTTCTCCACCAAGTTATCTTTTTCCATCTACATACAAGGGTATCTTTCTGGTATGCCTCAAAGTCTTGAGGTTTCTATTCATACGTTGTTTGTTAAATTGCTCTGAAGAACATTCTTTGCATTTATCTGATGTAGAATTCCAACTCATGGATGTTACAGATGATATAATGACTCATGTAGAGATATGTTTGGTTCACTGAAACAAGTAATCATCATAGTCTTCTCCCTCCATATGGGAGAACCTCTAGTTCTAGATCTCGCAATTCTTTCATTCATAAGTCTTCTTTACATTGTTCTTCATCATGACTTTCAGTTCCTCTTCTTGATTTATTTTAGTGAGTTCATATCAGGATGGTAATCTCGATATTCTCGATACAATGACTGGTTGTTCTAGCTTTTCTTTCTTTCTTGAAATCTTCATGTTATTCTTTATGTTTTTCTTTAGCTCTTGGGTCCATGGAATTTCTTATAGATTCCATGCCCTAAAGATTCTACTTTTTCCTTTCATCATAGGATCACGGATGTGAATGGACAACCAAGGATACTTTAAGGCTTTTCTTCAAAGAAGACTTCTTCTAAGGTCGAATTGAACACGTACTGCTTTTTGTGTTTTTTGCCATGGATATATACTTCATCATATTCAATGGATCGTAGGATTAGCTCCCTCCTAATCCTTCCTTCATGTATGAATACATGCTCTTCTTTATGGTGATATATAATCATCTCCCTCCATCTAGGAGAGTCCACATTTCCATCTGCATCCTTATTGTCTTCTGCAAACCGTCCTAAGTCTTTCTCCAATTTTCTCTTGATTGTTGACTTCATTCTTCTAGGTTTCTTTAAGATTGATTCTGATTTCGACTTATCTTGTAATAGCTTCCACAAGATTTGTTTGATATATTTCATCCTTTCTTGTATAGTGATAGCAATCCTTATATTTTTGTTCTTCCATAGATATAGTTCTTCCTGGAACATATTTTTAAGAGATAGATATACAAGATATGTATAGAGACTTATACAAACAAGATATGTACACGAACTAAGAAGAGTATTGTTACCTTCAGAAGAAGAAGTCTCTTTCATCCTGCTTAGTCTTATTTGTGGGTTCCTTTTCCTTGGCAACTGATGCTTTGTGTTTCTCCTTCCTTTTCTTTAGCTCGGGATAATGATTCTTGTATTGACCATACTTTCGATAGTTGAAGAATTGTACTTCTGAAATGTCTTTCTCTTTATTTGGCTTATTCCCTGAACCAAACTTCCTTTTGTTCCTGAAATTCTTGAATCTTGTTGTGAAGGCTTGATCATCATACTTCTTTTGGGTTTTCTCTTTTGCACTGATCCTGGATTCTTCTTGAGCATAGCAAGTCCAAAGTTCTTCAAATGTAGGATACTCCTTCCTTGTGTTCATGCTTGTGGAAAATGCATCCCATGTCTTGGGAAGACCATAGAGTACTATGTTTACCAATTCCTTCTTTGAAATGATCTCTTCAATAGCTTGTATTTGATCTCTTAACTAAGAGATTCACACAAAGTATGATGTTATGTTGTCATCATCATTCATCTTCATGTCACGGAGCTCATTCTTCAGACTCATTACTTGTACAATGTTTCTGTCTGAGAAGAGGTTTATTAGGGCATCATACATCTTCTTCAATGAGTCAAGATGGGAGATGTAGGGTATCAAGTGGTCTTTTATAGAATCCACTATGATACTCATGGCATTGATGTCACTATCTTTGAACTTCTCCATAGCCACAACATTATGCGGTTCCTTCTCTTTCCCTTCTTCAAACTCTGGTTTCACGATATCCAACACTTTATTCTTGGAAAGGATGAGATCAATCCTTGTCTTCCATGCTCTGAAGTTAGAAGCTCCATCTAATTTGTTTTCTGACTTCATAGAGTAAGTCATGGCTGGTTTGACTTGGTCAACACTAGATTTGACCAAAATATCAAACTTCACATCTTGGCTTTCTGAGAGTACTAGGAGATGCGCTAGGTTAGGGCGCACTGATCTATCTACAGATTAGGTCAATCCCTTCATTTAAGGTGCCTCAACAAGAGGATTAAAGTTTCTACAACTGCACCTGCTAGTAACCCTAGCGACAGTGCTATGGTGACTACTCCTACTAGAAACCCTAGCGACAGTTCTTCAGTGAGCTTAATATCCTTACGGCTATGTTTTCTTCTAGAGGTTAGACTGAATGAAGGAGGTGTGGGCCCATAAATTGTTAGAATATGAAGTATTGTGCTCGTTTTACCATTGAAAATACTATTGTCACCCAACCATAGGCCAAAGCCACCCTCTAAGCACCTTAACCTTGACAGAGAATCATTCCGAAAGAAAACCCTAGGCTAGATAGCCAAACAAAGGGTAGCGCACCTTTCCCCAAGGATAGTGCATCAACAAGAGCTAATCAGATAGTCCAAACCCTAACCAAGAGATATTCCAAGCCAAACGTGATCTGCTAGCTACATTAGCTGCAATGGAAGCTCTCCTCAAACCTGCGCACAAGACTGGGCACTGCAGTGTGCACAAGTTACTGCTCTGCAATTCTGAGACTGCCTGCCAGAATGAGAACTAGCCTCCTGTATTTATACTAATTTTGGCTAACTGCCTAGGCCGACTTCTCATTCTTGGTATCTGTCTATTCAATATATATTAATTCTTCTGGCCGGCTTCTTTTCTTGGAGGCTAATAACCTAATATAAATTATCCTCTTGAGCCAACATGTCTTCTAGGGTTATTAGCCAACTCATTAGGGTTTCTTCTTGCTTTCCAAAGTATTATATTCTCATCAGGTTTACACGTGGAGGTAAATGCCTCCCGCAGCTACCATAATATCAACAAGGATTTCTTCTACTAGTGGGACGTCAAGGAGTGGAGAACCCTCTATGGGAGGAATAATATCTCCATTTTTTGTTCCATTGGAATATATGAAACACACTAGTGTTGAGGGGTGTATGAGAGGTGGTGCTCCGTGGTATGCCCCCAACAAAGATGGGTCTTTGAAAATTATGGGGACCATATCTAGGTTTGGAGGACCTCCAATACTGACATGGCTGCACGAGATTGTGCCAAGTCATCGACCAGGCTGTAATTACGTGTTTCCCTAGCCTGAGGGTTGTTAACATTTTGTCGTAATGGGATGAGCGGAATATGAATGGGAGGGTCAGTGTTAGGGCGTGGAATCATCAAAGGTTGTTCGACTGTAGCTAGAGGTGATTCCAAAGTGGTGGAAGTAGGTTCAGGGGGTGCGTTGTATTGACGACTGCGTGTTTGTAGAAGGATTTCTTCTTCACTAGTGAGGAGGATATTGGATCCTCTGAATTCCCAAGGTTTTGATATTGTCTCATCTTTGGTGGGACAGGAGGCATCTCTTGCTAGGTATTCATCACACCTTGGTGTGGAAAAGGGTTTTGAAACACCATCGGAGGTGGTTTCTGAAAATACTATTGTGGGGCTTGCTGAGGGGCAGGTGACGCTAGAGGACGTGGTGCATTCATGGAATCTTTCATCTGTTTGAAGTCACCAATTTGGGGGAAACTGTGAGTATAATGACCATGCTCACCGCAACGAGCACAAGGGAAGTTTGTTTGGAGGTTGTTTTGGTTCCTCCCTTGGCATTTGTTGTTATTTCCCCCTTAGGAGTTTTGGTTACTATGGTTCTGGTTTCCCCCAATAGGTTGGTTTTGTTGGGGGTTATTTCCCGCTGGTCCTATGTTATTATTGTTTCGATTTTTTCCGTTCTTTTTGGCATTATTCGACTGATGGGCCGGATTTTCCATATTTAGTTGTTAAAAGTTTTGAAATTTCTAAATGGGAGAGGGTAGAACAAAGTTAAACCTAGTGTGTGGTTGTCCTTGTGGAGGAACAATTGGTTGTGGAGGACCAGGAAATGGAAAATACAAATTATTTTGTGGGGATGATCCATAGGGTGCATAAGAAGGCGTAGTGTTATTACTAGTGCCCAGGCTATAAGTTGAGGTAGACAGGGTACTAGAACTAGGTTGAGAGGCTGGGTGTATCATGGGTGCCGACAAGGGTCCACTCATGGGTGGAGGGAGGGACACAAGATATGGTTGTTGGTAAGGGGGAGGAGGGTAGTAAGATGGTCCTCCATACGTCGACAGATATTGGGGTGTACCATATATAGGTGGTGGTTGGATGTATGAGTTGTGGTGTGTAGTGGTACCAATCAATCCATCTGCTGAATGGGACATCCCATGTTTGTCCTAGCCGAATGGTATGGGTCTCAGGGCGTCAGGTAGTACTATGTATAAGTATCCCGACTGAGCATAAATGAGGTCATACTATTGAGCCTTGTTGATGGCTTCTTCTTCAGTTTGGGGGAAGGTGGAGGCCACATATTTGGTAAGGATAGAGACAAGTTATTAGAGAAACCAATCGAGGCATGGTTCTTTGGTGGTTTTTGCATTGCATAAACTACGTCGTCGATGCCATTCATGAATGTGGTTGGCAATATGCATGGCTGAGGATTGTTTACACTCAGAGAGTAGTTCTAGACCATTGTCATGATGAACTGGTAGTTGAAATAAGGTCAAAAATGTTTTGGCCAATGATTCAAAAGTCACATGGGACCCTGATTTTTTGTCCACATACCATTTGGATGGTGGACTTGTGAGTGTGTGTGAAATAACCTTAACCGAACAAAGTCATCCATGATGTTGCTTGAAGAGCACCATAAGTGGAAGGTCATGATATGGTTGGCGAGACATTCTCTTGCCTTTCCTTCAAAATTAGGAATGTCTGAAGGTAGTTTGGTAGGTATAGCGGGCCATGTGGGGTCATGCAATATAGAGTCATTCGTGAGCTTACTCAAATCAGGTATGTTGAGGGAGGCCAAATATGGCATGTGGAGTGGCGGTGGAGGATTAGTTCCAGACATGGTGTGAGAAGGTTGTGTACCTGACCCTTAAGGGGGGTTGGGTGGGGTTGTACATCCCCCTTGAGAAGAATTTTGTCCCCCGCTTCCATGAAAAGGAGAGCTAGTGGATGGTTGGCTTTGGGAATTGGACCCAAGTAAAGTGGAACCAAGAAAAGATGATCCCAAAATAGTATCACTCACAGGGGTGTGAGAGGGTTGAGCCAGTGAGTTGGTGAGACTAGGAACTCCTCCTAGTATAGGAGGGAGATTTTGCAAGCGTCTGGAATGACGGGGATTCTGTGGGTCCCCTATGATGTTCGATTAGCAAAGTGAATTTGTGGAAATGGTGATGAGAGAAATAAATGAACAAGGAAATTGTATAATTAGGACCTTCACAATATATCTCACAATCGTATGTAATCAAAAGAGCATCATACATAAATCAATTGAAAAATAAGTATACATGTGGGTAAATGGATTTTGTCCTTGTGGGAGAACAAAAAAAACAAATGCTTGTGTCCTGAAAAAGATGTACTGTCCTTCCTCTCAAATAGCATTGGACCTTCCAATATCACTCAACAGTGGGGTATGAAGCCACCATAAGAGGAACTAGTGAAGGATGAAATAATCAGTTATAATGAGGGGTAGAGGGTGCATATCCTGAAAGAGCTGGTGATATTTCCTAATAGCCACACAAAATCTGATCAAGGTGAAATTGTAGCCCACAATTTACACCTAGGTATATGTCCTAAATTTGGCCACTAGGTACCTCAGTCAAAGTGCGACATTTAGATTTTTGGCCTCAAAATGGGTCACGGGCTGGATCCCTTCCAAGAGGTGGGCCTCATAATTGTTTTAGATGTGGTTGGTTGAGATATTGGGGGTGTGAAACAATCTCATTTGAATTAAGTGGGTGTGGATAATTTCTTCAAGAAATAGTGAGATGTTTCAGAATCCCTTTGGAGGAAACCTACTTCAACCCCCACGATTCGAGATGAAATTATGTGAGTGAGGAGTGACTTGGTGTGTGAGAAAGTGAAAAAATGTGCCAATTTTTTAATAAGTTAGGTGTCAATTTGTAGCATGTGGACTTCATGTCATCCTTACAAATGTTGATTACCTATCATGCTAGATGCCATTGGTACAACCATGTGGAATTTTAAAGTCCCTAAAGAACTAGCATGTGAACATATGGGTCCTTACCAATCCTTTAAAATCCCTAATATGATTTAATCTAAGAAAGATTCAAAAAACTATCGTGGATTGCAAGCATGTGGGCATGTATGGGTTCGTTTCTAAAATTTTTAAACTCCCCTAGTGATGTAAACTAAGAAAGTAGCTTAAAAAACTATCCTATCTTTGCAACATGTGGTCATGTATGGGCCCTTACAAATTTAAGATGTTTTGAAAAAAGAAACTAAGAGGAGCCCTAGGGGGGCTTTGTCCTGTCCTAAAGATTTTGTTTTAAGGGAGATGAAATCTTCCCTCAGTCGCTTTTCTAATTCTCAAGATCTCTCTATGGTGCAATAGAAGAACATACTCAATGATTGAATTTTGATTTCTTTTCCCAATGCAAGTGTTTATATATGTGATAGTAAAGGATCTCAACTTAACTTTTGCAATCAAAACAATCCATTGATGTGGAAAATCAAAGAAAAAGAGGAGAAATATTGTTCTTCTTTTTAACCCCCTAAGTGCTTATGTTTTGACTAACCCTTCATGTGGAGAGGGAATGTAAGTGTAGTGCATTTACAAATTGTGTAAAAGCAAGATTTTGAAGGCTAGGGGCCTTCAAAACATCATAAAAAACTCTTACAATGTTGGAATTCTAGATAGATGCACGGGTTAAAGTTCAGACAGAGGCACAATGGGAACATAATGCATAGAGAACTGAGGACCTTTTGGCACACTATGCATAGAATGTGTAGAGAAATGAAGTTCTTTTGGTGCACAATGCTAGAAATGCACGTCTATGGGATGGAAAACCTGTGCACATTCTGATACGCTTCAGGGGGGGGGGGGGATTTTAAGTGGAATTCTCCTCCTCCAGCTCCAAATTCAACTCTTTGCTGGAAAGTCTATGCCGATTATGATTCCTACAAAGCAAATGGTTCAAAAATAATTTCTCAAACAACCCAAATAGGGAGGAAATTGATACCTTATCCCCAGTATGGACACCAATCTGTTGTGTCCCTTTCACCACTTGAATGAGCAAAGGAGGGGCACTTGCAAGTCTAGTTGGGTCTACTAGACAAGACAGAGGTTAGTGTACGAATCAAACAATTCAATCACATGAAATAAACAAACAAATAAGATAGAAACAACTAAAGAAATAACTAAATAAACAAAACTAAAATGCATAAGGAAGTTAGAATCAAAATCAATCAAACAAATGACCAATAATCGTGCCAGCAATGGATAAATATATTAGTGGGAAAACACCGTAGAGAAAGGAGGACTTATGGATCCCCTCTTCCTCCTTGGGAGAGATCTTGAGTCCGCTATGTGAGAGCTCTTCCTACAAATGATAAAATAGAAAGCAAATGGTGAAGAAACCCAAGCTTATTCCCTCAAGATGTGAGGTGAATATCTTATTGAGATGATGCTAGTATGCTCCAAGAAGAAAAGAGGTTTCTTGTAGGATAATAGAGGAAACATAACAATACAGTGAGATTCTTGAAGTCTTAGTTCACCCATGGACTCTTTTTATAGCAAGTCTTTGAGGTAATATCCAACCGGTCTTTATTGTGAACAAGGGGCCCTTTAGGGCACCCTTATGTCCTTTACCAACCTCCCATTCGGATTCAGCTCTGATTTTAGGGTCAAATCAAGTTGAGAGCTAGTCCAAAAGTGGGTGAGGGGCCGACAAGAACCATAAATGCGTTGTTCATAGGAGTGCGTGGATTTTCTCATACATAGTTTTGCATCGGGTGCATGTGCACTCTTCTATCTTTTTTGTCTTGCGCACGTGCGCGCACTTCCTTTAGTGTTTCTGCGCATGTCAATTTTTTGACTAGTTGTATAGTTTGTGACTTTCGGAAATGCATTTGTGGGACTGCAGGTGAAATAATAGGTGTTTGGATATGTTGTATTCATGTAACCATTTGTGGCTGAAATTTCAGTGATAACAACACCCACGTGAGATCCCTTAAGCCCAGATCTTCTCTTTTTCATAAATCCTCAGTTCATCCCACGATCTACTTCACATATGCACAATTGTAAAATACATGGTTATCGCATCCAATCCATAGCACAACCTGATCTATCTCATATCTGTGGCCTTTATGCCATTCGTATGATGTATGACTAATTCCTTTTAATTTCTCTCTTTTTTCTAATTTATTTTATTAACCCCGCAACTTCAATCTATATAAAAAAAAATCCCACATACTTGTAAACGCATTGCAAATTCCATCTTGTGCAATCTAGTTTCACCTTTCAGAGTCTTGGCTCTGATACCATGTTAGTTTTTCTCCAACCCAACTCTTGACACTTAGCTTAAATAAAATTACTTTATTAACTAGATGCACAACCAGGTTCCTAACCAATTACAATGGAAGCATAAAAAAAAAAAAAAAACAATTGCATTGCACAATAGATTTAAGGTAAACACCCCTAGAAAAAACCTCGAAGGGAAGCCATATCTCAGTTTGATTATTAATTTTGGGCTCCCATCCTAGGATAATGGCCAATCAGAGGAATACAATGCAACAATAGCCTATCCCACCTAGTTGTTATCTCCCTTTCTTCCCCTTAGCACCTTTCCTCGGCCCTACCCACTTACACTTGGATGAACTCTCCTCATTTTGTGTGACACAAGCACATGAGAAAAGAATCCATATTTTCTCGTATGTGGTATTTGTGAGTCTCATCCTCTCACCTAGGCTGCCTTTAAATACATTGAGTTTACCCTAAGTCTAAAACCATAGATCTCCTCTAAAGTGATCAACGACTAAGGTCTAATATCATGTTCACTTTAAATCTAACGACTAGGACTTAATAAACTCACTTAAGTCAGTAATGCTAAAACTTAGGCATTTAACTTAATTAATATCACATTAATTAAAAGTACATTCACTTAATAATCACTTTATCAAGTGATTTTCCTAAGATTTTGAGCGACATTACGGATGAGTTCCACATGCTAGAGACCCATCCAATGTGGAATTACCTGTCTGATTCTAAATACATCAATAGTGACCTTAAAAACCTTGTGAATGAATTTGGGATAATGTTATTCTTCTAAGTCAATTAGGGTTTGTGTCCCAAAGGCACTAGAATGAGATTCAATAATTAACCTTCATATGTCTTGTGAAAAGTTACCCTAACCCTAATTTTTGCCTAGACCTATTTATGATTTTTTACTACCATGTCTAGTTTGTTGGGCCAATCATTTCTAAAATGATCAGTGAAATACATCGTTACATGTATTCAATATAATGTAATATTCTTTTCTCTTCAGATGAAATAAAAATTACACTTTTTTTAAGGAAAAAAATATTAATTATACCTAGACCATTCTAGTTCCAAACAAAATTTATAAATAAATACTGGACTCACTAATACTAAATAGGAAAGAAACCCATTTTTCCAAAAGAAAGAGATGAAACTTGACCTTTTGAAATAACCAACGAGTGGTTTGTAAGGGAACATATTTCCACTCCTACCAAATGCCTCTAGGTGAATTAAGTTATTAGAAATGATTCACCCTAAATAGTATCTATAAGAAAGTCGAGATACCATATAGTTATCACTAAGACTATAATAATGAGGCCATAGAGAACTCAAGTTTCAAAGCTAAGTACTTGAAGAAAATTACATTGTGTTGTACCTACATTATTAATTGTACCTTGGCACAGTCCTAGCTCTATATCGGTATATTTTTTGTCATCACAAAATGTAAAGGTTTCTAGAACCTGACTTTTGATAGCTTTCGTATAAAGTAGTATAGGCAATGTTTTTCTTCTAGCATCACTTCACTATTTGTTGGTTTGTTGGGAAAATCATTTCTCAAATTATCAGTGAAATACATGGTTACATGTATTCTATATAATGTAATTTTATTTTCTCTTCAGATGAAATAAAGTTACTTTTTTTTTTTCCCGAGGAAAAATAAAATATTAATTGTACCTAGACTATTCTAGTTGCAAAAAAAAATTAAAAATAAATATTGGACTCACTAATACTATGTAAGAAAGAAACCCCTTTTTCCAAAACCAAGAGACAAAACTTGACCTTTTGAAATAACCAACGCGTGGTTTGTAAGGGGACATATTTCCACTCCTACCAAATGCCTTTAGATGTCTTAAATTGTTAGAAATGATTCACCCTAAATAATATCTATAAGAAAGCCAAGATACCATATAGTTATCACTAAGACTATAACAATGAGCTCATATGCTCCAAGTATCATCTAACCTTAATCCCATATATGAGACTATAAAAAAATTAATTCTTATTTTTTTATTATTCTTTCTTTTATTTTCTTCTTTTTTATTTATTGTTATAAATAGATATAGAATATAATTTTCTTTTTACTATATATTTTGTTTTGTTTATTTTCAGTGAGTGTATATTATGTTCATTTAAACATAATTGCATCGATATGTGCTCTACAATCCAATATGGGGGAGATCTTTTCACGTACATACATAACGTTGCATTAAAAAAAATACAAGTTGTCTCAATTACACTTTGAATAAGTATCCATTTTAACCCTGGATCTATTAAGTGTCGAGAGGGATCACATTTTTCAAGGTGAAAACTTCTTCTATCAGTCATCTTAATCTCTATCAAAACTTCAAGAATAAACCAATTAAAGCCTCAATCATAAACCTCTACATGTTTAATAAAATCTAGGTTATTATGGATATTTGTCAAAACCCCAAGCATAAACCTCTACATGTTTGATAAAATATAGTATACGACATATATTTATCAACATATCCATATGCGTAAAGATTTTTTGTCCACGATTCACCTCTCTTCCAAAATCATAGTTCACCTCAATAGAAGAACCAAACTTTTTAAATGTTACATACTATCAAATTATTAGAAAACTATCATTTATTGTTATGAAAAAAAAAATGTGGGTTAGCTTTTTCGTAAAATGCGACTCAACAAAATATTGTAAATTGAATTCATGGAGCTCAAAAAGTGGTGGAGTATCAAGTTAGAACCATAATCTAAGCGAACCTTAATTTCCAATGTTTCCCCAGAGAAACAAAATTGCACAGGACTAGAGATTATTACATGTTGATAATATCACTTTGAGAATTCTGTTATATGTGAAGGTTATTCTTCGAAGGATGAAAAACAAGGCTTAGCCTGCACGCCTTCTCCATGAGGGTTAATTATTAAGTTAGATTTCCTTTGCAGAGTTGATATCCAGTCATCGTGGTTGAAGTAGAAGGCACCCATTTCCATTTTCGCGTTCATTTGTTTGACCATAGAAGGGTTACTCATGTCGTTGTTCATACAATGCCTCTACATTCACATAGGAAACCAAGTTGGTCCTTCTTCCATCGTCGTCGCCTCCATCGGGTAATTATTAACTACAACATTTTCAGTTATGATCGATTGAAAGTCTCCGAAAAAAGAATATTGTTGATCATGATGAATCATCAGGTTGTTGCTATTAGAGATTGACGATGGTATATGGGATTGCTTGGTATCCATCCCAAATACCATCTTAAATCTACAATAACATCATGATGATTCGTCACGATCAACAATATTCTTTTTTGGGAGACCCACAATCGATCGTATCCAAAAACGTTGCAATTAATAGTTAACTAGTGGAGGTCGTGAAAGAATATGAAGGTCCAACTTGGTTACCTATATGGATGCAGAGGGGTTATATGAACAATGATATGAGTAACCTTTCTATGATCGAACAAATGACATGGAAATGAGTGCCTTCCACTTCGAACAAGTAGCTTGAAATCAACTCAGCGGAGGCATTCTAACTTTATCATTAACCCTCATGGAGAAGGTGTGCATGCTAGGCTCTAGTTTCTGTCTTTTCAAGAAGTACATAATTAACCCTCATGGAGAAGGTGTTCATGCTATGCTCTAGTTTTTTTCCTTTAAAGAAATACATAACCTTCATCTATGGTTTGTTGGGCCAATCATTTCTCAAATGATCAGTGAAATACATGGTTAGATATATTCAATATAATGTAATTTTATTTTCTCTTTAGAAGAAATAAAATTTACGCTTTTTTTTTTTTCAGAAAAAATATTAATTATACCTAGAATATTCTAGTTGCAAACAAAATTTAAAAATAAATACTGGACTCACTAATACAACGTAGGAAAGATGCCTCTTTTTCCAATAGCAAGAGACAAAACTTGACCTTTTGAAATAACCAACGGGTGGTTTGTAAGGGAACATATTTCCACTCCTACCAAATGCCTCTAGGTGTATTAAGTTGTTAGAAATGATTGACCCTCAATAGTATCTATAAGAAAGTCAAGATACCATATACTTATCACTAATACTATAACAATGAGGTCATAGAGCACTCAAGTTTCAAAGCTAAGTACTTGAAGAAAATTACATTTTGGTGTACCTAAATTATTAATTGTACCTTGGCACATTCCTAGCTCTATATCGGTATATTTTTTGTGATCGCAAAATGTAAAGGTTTCTAGAACCTGAATTTTGATAACTTTTGTATAAAGTAGTATAGGCAGTGCTTTTCTTCTAGCCTCACTTCACTATTTTCTTGTTTGTTGGGCCAATCGTTTCTCAAATGATCCGTGAAATAGATGGTTACATGTATTCTATAGAATGTAATTTTCTTTTCTCTTCAGATGAAATAAAAGTTACTTTTTTTTTTTTTTTGAGGAAAAATAAAATATTAATTGTACCTAGACTAATTGCAAACAAAATTTAAAAATAAATATTGGACTCACTAATACTGTGTAGGAAAGAAGCCCCTTTTTCCAAAAGCAAGAGACAAAATTTGTCCTTTTGAAATAACCAACGGGTGGTTTGTAAGGGGACATATTCCCACTCCTACCAAATGCCTCTAGATGTCTTCAGTTGTTAGAAACAATTCACCATAAATAGTATCTATAAGAAATCCAAGATCCCATATAGTTATCACTAAGACTATAACAATGAAGTGATATGATTCCAAATATCATATAACCTTAATCCCATATGTGAGACTATAAAAAAATCATTTCTTATTTTTTTATTATTCTTTCTTTTATTTTCTTCTTTTTTAATTATTGTTATAAATAGATATAGATTAGAAAATATTATTTTACTATATATTTTGGATTGTTTATTTTCAGTGAGTGTATATTATGTTCATTTAAACATAATTTCATCAATAGGTTGTCTACAATCCAATATCGGGGAGATGTTGTCATGTACATACATAACATTACGTTAAAAAAATACAAGTTGTCTCAATAACACTTTGAATAAAGATCCATTTTAACCCTGGATATATTAAGTGTCGAGAGGGATCAAATTTTTCAAGGTGCACACTTCTTCTATTAGTCATCTTAATCTCTATGAAAACTTCAAGCAAGAACCAATTAAAGCCTCAAGCATAAACCTCTATGTGTTTAATAAAATCTAGGTTATTATGGATGTTTGTCAAAACCCCAAACATAAACCTCTATGTGTTTAATAAAATATAGTCTATGATATATATTTGTCAACATATCTAGATGCATAAATATTTTTTGTCCACGATTCACCTCTCTTCCAAAATCATAGTTCACGTCAATAGAAGAATCAAACTTTGTAAATGTTACATACTATCAAATTATTAGAAAACTATCATTATTCTTATGGAAAACAAAAACAAAATGTGAGTCAACTTTTTTCACAAAATGCGGCTCAACAAAATATTGTAAATTGAATTCATGGAGCTAAAAAAGTGGAGTAACAAGTTAGAACCATAATCTAAGGAAACCCTAATTTCCAATGTTGCCCCAAAGAAACAAAAATGCACACGACTAGAGCTTATTACATGTCCACTATTCACCTCTCTTCCAAAATCATAGTTCACCTCAATAGAAGAACCAGACTTTGTAAATGGTACATACTATCAAATTATTAGAAAACTATCATTATTCTTATGAAAAACAAAAACAAAATGTGGGTCAAGTTTTTTCACAAAATTCGGCTCAACAAAATATTGTAAATTGAATTCATGGAGCTAAAAAAGTGGATTAACAAGTTATAACCATAATCTAAGGAAACCCTAATTTCCAATGTTGCCCCAAAGAAACAAAATTGCACAGGACTAGAGCTTATTATGTGTTGATAATATCACTTTGAGAATTCTATTAGACATGAAGGTTATTCTTGGAAGGACGGAAAACATGGCGTACCTGCACACCTTCTCCATGAGGGTTAATGATAAAGTTAGATTTACGTAGAAGGCACCCATTTCCATTTCCATGTTCATTTGTTTAACCATAGAAGGGTTGCTCGTGTCGTCGTTCATACAGTGCCTCTACATGCACATAGGAAACCAAGTTGGGTCTTCTTCCATTGTCACGGCCTCTACTAGTTAATTATAAACTACAACATTTTCAAATATGATCGATTGCAAGTCTCCCAAAAAGGAATATTTTTTATCATAATGAATCATCATGTTCTTGCTATTAGAGATTGAATATGGTATCTGGGATTGCTTGGTATCCGTCCCAAATACCATCTTCAATCTCCATTAGCAACAACATGATGATTCGCCATGATCAACAATATTCTTTTTTGGGAGACCCACAATTGATCATATCCAAAAACGTTGCAATTAATAATTAACCAATGGAGGTCACGACAGAAGATGAAGGTCCAACTTGGTTACCTATATGCATGCATAGGGGTTATATGAGCAACGACATGAGTAACATTTCTACGATCGAACAAATGACATGGAAATAGGTGCCTTCCACTTCAAACAAGCAGCTTGAAATCAACTCATCAGAAGCCGTCTAAATTTATCATTAACCCTCATGGAGAAGGCGTGCATGATAAGCTCTAGTTTCTGCTAAGCTCTAGTTTTTGTATTTTCAAGAAGTACATAATTAACCCTCATGTAGAAGGTGTGCATTCTATGCTCTAGTTTTTGTTCTTTCAATAAATACATAACCTTCGTCTCTAATAGAATTTTCAAAGTGATATCACCCAATTTTGTTTCATTGGGGCCACAATAGAAATTAGGGCTATACTCCAGTTTTTGAGCTATGTGAATTCAATTTACAATATTTTATTGAGCCACATTTTGTTCTATTTTTTATTTTTTCATAAGATTATGATATTTTTCTAATAATTTGATGGTATGTAACATTTACAAAGTGTTTTTTTATTTTTCTATTGAGATGAACCATGTTTCTGAAAGAGAGGTGAATAGTGATGGAAAATATTTATACATCTAGATATGTTGACAAGTATTTGTCGTAGCCTAGGTTTTTTTAAACACATAGAGGTTTATTTATAAAAAAACTTATTTATAAAAATGAGAATATTTTTTTAAATATATAAGGAGGTATTGAAATTATATGAAAAGAGATTGTAAAAAAGATTGGAAGTATCCATACTTAATATCCATATTAATACTATAAAAAATACTTAGAAAATATCCATACTTAATATCCATATTAATACTAGAAAAAGAATATTATAAAAAATACTTAATATTAATATGGTAGGTAAGAAATAATATATGGAAAAATAAAACCTAATAAGGCTAGGTATTGTATTGCAAAAATATAAATTAAGTTAAAACAAAATAAGAAAATGAAAGCCAATTAATACATTCAAAGTTTAAAAGATAGTCATTAAATAGTTAGTAACACTTTTATCTCGTCAATTCTATAAAAACCGGCAAAACCCAAAACCTGTAATCTCAACAAATAAAATCTTGTAAAATATGCAATTTTTAAAATTTATGTTTGGATTTTCGGCGATACTTGTCAAGAAAAAGTTGAAAAAAAAAAAAAAAAAACCATAAAAAGTTTATCTTTCTCCAAAAATAATCTAGTAAAGTCTACAATTTTTAAAATTTCTAACACTTTTATCTTGTAGATTCAGTGTCTTAGAAAAGCCAAAACCTACAATCTCAACCAATCTCAACCAAGCATAAACCTCTATGTGTTTAATAAAATCTTGGTTATTACGGATATTTGTCGAAACCCCAAGCATAAAACTCTATGTGTTTAATAAAATATAGTCTACCATAGATATTTGTCAACATATTTAGATGCATAAATATTTTTTGTCCATGATTCACCTCTCTTCCAAAATCATAGTTCACCTCAATAGAAGAACCAAACTTTGTAAATGTTACATACTATCAAATTATTAGAAAACTATCATTATTCTTATGACAAACAAAAACAAAATGTGGGTCAACTTTTTTCACAAAATACGGCTCAAGAAAATATTGTAAATTGAATTCATGGAGCTAAAAAAGTGGAGTATCAAGTTAGAACCATAATCTAAGCAAGCCCTAATTTCCAATGTTACCCCAAAGAAACAAAATTGCACAGGACTAGAGATTATTACGTGTTGATAATATCACTTTGAGAATTCTATTAGGTATAAAGGTTATTCTTGGAAGGACAGAAAACATGGCTTACCTGCACATCTTCTCCATGAGGGTTAATGATAAAGCTAGATTTCTGTAGAAGGAAACCATTTCCATTTCCATGTTCATTTGTTTGACCATAGAAGGGTTACTCGTGTCATTGTTCATACAGTGCTTCTACATGCACATAAGAAACCAAGTTTAGCCTTCTTCCATCATCGCTGTCTCTACCGGTTAATTATAAACTACAACATTTTCAAATATGATCGATTGCAAGTCTCCCAAAAAAGAATATTGTTGATCATAATGAATCATCATGTTGTTGCTATTAGAGATTGAAGATGGTATCTAGGATTGCTTGGTAGCCATCCCAAATACCATCTTCAATCTCCATTAACAACAACATGATGATTCATCATGATCAACAATATTCTTTTTTGAGAGACCCGCAATCGATCATATCCAAAAACGTTGCAATTAATAATTAACCAATGGAGGCCACGACAGAAGATGAAGGTCCAACTTGTTTATCTATGTGCATGCAGAGGGGTTATATGAGAAATGACATGAGTAACCTTTCTATGATCAAACAAGTGACATGGAAATAGGTGCCTTCCATTTCAAACACGCGGCTTGAAATCAACTCACCGGAAGCTGTCTAACTTTATCATTAACCCTCGTGGAGAAGGCATGCATGTTAAGCTCTAGTTTCTATCTTTTCAAGAACTACATAATTAACCCTCATGGAGAAGGTATGCATGCTATGCTCTAGTTTCTTTCCTTTCAAAAAATACATAACCTTCATCTCTGATAGAATTTTCAAAGTGATATCACACAATTTTGTTTCTTTGGGGCCATAATAGAATTTAGTGCTATACTCCACTTTTTGAGCTATTCTCTGATAGAATTTTCAAAGTGATATCACCGAATTTTGTTTCTTTGGGGCCACAATAGAAATTAGGACTATACTCGACTTTTTGAGCTATGTGAATTCAATTTACAATATTTTATTGAACCACATTTTGCTCTATTTTTTTTATTTTTTAATAAGATTATGATAGTTTTCTAATAATTTGATGGTATGTAACATTTACAAAGTGCTTTTTGTTTTTTATGGGAAAAGAGGTGAATAGTGATGAAAAATATTTATGCATCTAGATATGTTGACAAGTATTTGTCCTAACCTAGATTTTATTAAAAACATAAAGGTTTATTTATAAAAAAGTTTATTTATAAAAATGATAATATTTTTTTAAATATATAAGGAGGTATTGAAATTATATGAAAATAGGTTATATCCATAGTTAATATCCATATTAATACTAGAAAAAAAATATTTTAAAAAATACTTAATATTAATATGGTAGGTAAGAAATAATATATGGAAGATTAAAAAAAATGATAAATTAAGTTAAAACAAAATAAGAAAATGAAAACAAATTAATACATTCAAAGATTAAAAGATAGTCATTAAACATAGCACTTTTATCTTGTCAATTTGGTAAAAAGCTGCAAAACTTGCAATCTCAACCAATAAAATCTAGTAAAGTCTGCAATTTTTAAAATTCATGTTTGGATTTCCTGCTAGACTTGTCAAGAAAAAGTTGAAAACAAATAAATAAAGAACATAAAAGCTTATCTTTATCTAAAAATAATCTAATAAAATATGCAATTTTTAAAATTTCTAACACTTTTATCTTGCAATCTCAACCAATGAAATCTGAAATCCAGTAAAATCTGCAATTTTTAAAAGTCTTACAAAAATCATGAAAAGCTTATCTTTATCCAATAGTAAGCTAGTAAAATCTGCAATTTTAAAAAATTGTAAATTTTTAAAATTCCTGTTTTGTTTGGATTTTGGGGACAAACATAAACACTTATTTTTATCCAAAAATACTCTAGTAAAATCTGCAATTTTTATAATTTCTACTCTTCTATCTTGTGGGTGTTTAGAAAACCCAAAACCTGAAATCTCAACCAATAAAATTTAGTAAAATCTGCAATTTTCAAAATTCCTGTTTGGTTTTAAACTGTTTTAGGCCAGAGTTGTCAAAAAAAGGTTGAAAAAAAAATAAAAAACATAGAACACTTATCTTTATCCAAAAATGTTACATTGAGCACCTTAAGTACAAACCCTACTATCTGATTGTGCTTATTTTAAGCTGCATTGAAATAAACTGAAGATCTTAACACTAATTCAGAAGTGAAAATTAGTCTACCTAAAAGCCATATACAGCCCTAATACCCTGAAGCACCTTCTGTCTTGACCCAAAAGAAAAACAATTACATTGAGCACCTTGAGTACAAATCCTAGGATCTGATTGTGCTTATTTTAAGCTGCATTGAAATAAACAAAAGATCTTAACACCAATTCAGATGTGAAAATTAGTCTACCTACAAAACCTTAGCCATTTACAACCCTAATACCTTCTAAAAACACCTTCTGTCTTGACACAAAAGAAAAACAATTACATTGAGCACCTTGAGTACAAACCCTAAGATCTGTTTGTGCTTATTTTAAGCTAAATTAAAATAAACGGAAGATATTAACACCAATTCAAAAGTGAAAATTAGTCTACCTACAACACCCTAGCCATTTACCCTCTCGGGGCTGTTCTCATGCTAGAACCCCTAAGTAAAAGTAAACATGTAGTGGACAAACTGGTCGATTATCGAAAACGAGTATTGGTTGAATACGCAATAGAGCACCGAACAGCAACCGTGTAGCCACTGAAGGGCATCAAAAAATATTGACATTACGGTATCCCCGATGCTTCGCATGAAGAAACCATAGGTCGGCATGAATGGATACCTCCTGCAAAAGAAAAGACGTAAACCTCAGAAGAATAGATGCAACACAAACAAATCCGAAAGGAAAATGTAAGTTAAGCCTCTAACCTTACATGCAAGGTGAAGCCCGCACCGCAAATCCTAATTTTGAGCAGAAGCCATGGGAGATACAGTGGTGAAGTGTGATGGGTTCGCCCCAACCCATGTAAGAAGCAACCAAGCACAGTAGCAACGCAGAGCGCTTTCGTTCCCTCTCATAATGAGAACCATGTCAACAACAGCCAACCGGTGGAGACCCTATAAAGCCATTGAACCCTAATGAGTTATCAAACTGATTCCCTGATTCCTTGAATCTACGAATGAGCAAGGAAGCCACATATATCATTCCCTTCCAACTAAGACAACGGGTGGAAAATTCGTAGTACGAATCTGCAAATCACAATAAAAATATCGAACCCTGGTGGAAAAGGATGTGGCATCCAGTAAACCCTCAAAATATGCCCCGTGAATCTGCATCAGAGAACTACTCATAGGTTAACTGAAAGTATCCAAGCCCTAATAAAAACTCTTAAGTGCCTCACTGTCGAGACAAACCCTATCTGAAAAAGCCCTGATCAAAACCCTAAGTTTTGTCGAGCCAAATCCTATCTGAAAAAGCCCTAATCAAAACCAAGTGCTTTTCTCTCGAGCTAAACCCTATATGAAAAAGGTCCTAATCAATACAGGTTCAAAACCGGTGGGGGTAGGGATGCTCATATTGGCCCGTTGTGACAAGGTTAGAAGGATAGAGGATTCCTGGGATAGAGGTTCACTTTGGTGGGCCTCGGAACATCTCGGCCCCTGCTGAGTCACAAGTTATTGGTATATCTGACTTGCAAGCTGTTGGATATACTCTTGAGAGGTTGCTGTTCCCATAGTAAAAAAAAAAGACCCTAATCAAAACTCTAAGAGCCAGGTCGAAGCTACCTGAAAATTTTCATAATGGAGTCGACAGATACGATGGAATGTGAGAAATGGTGTATCGAGGATTATATATATTGAGTGAGCATATCTCTAGTCTACAGTCCGTAGAAATTAGATGAACGAGTGCATTCAAATAAAAGGAAGTTTATATGCGACTTAGCATCGAGTGAATCTTGGATTTCTCATGAGACTTCTATAAGAGAATCTTGGATATCTTATGAGAATATTTTATGTTTACTAATAATTAGATGAACGAGTGCATTCAAATAAAAGGAAGTTTATATGTGACTTAGCATCGAGTGAATCTTGGGTTTCTTATGAGAATACTATAGGTTTACTAATAACTAAAAGATAAAATTACTAATAAGTCCAAATTTATCATTAAAAAATTTGCTTTCATTATTCTATCTTGAAATTGAAATCCAAATCAATGGAGAATAATTTAATAATAATTCAAATGTATTAAATAAGGAAATGTATTAAACAAGGAGAGTATGTTGCAATAAAATGTAAATTATGTTGTAGAGTATGTTGTAATAACTAAAAGATAAAATTACTAATAAGTCCAAATTTATCCTTAAAAAATTTGCTTTCATTATTCTATCTTGAAATTGAAATCCAAATCAATGGAGAACAACTTAATAATAATTCAAATGTATTAAATAAGGAAATGTATTAAACAAGGAGAGTATGTTGCAATAAAATGTAAATTATTCTTAATAAATGTAATATTGTTTTAGAATTCTACTATAATTTAATTATTAATATATATAATTATTTATTGAATTTCAATGGTAATTCACAATTAGAGGTTCTTGTTATTTTTTAACCTTTATAACTTTTTTCCTTCAACACTTTTTAAAAAAATTTGGATTTCAATAGTCTTTGATGGTGAGTAGAGTGTCCACTAGAAATGTTGAAAGTTTCATAAATTTCATAAACAGTGTAAATCCATAACTCTAAAACAACATTATGAGGAACTCTGAAAACCTACATACTCTGAATAAAATGTAAATCATAAACTTGAAGTATTGCAAGTGATAAATATTCATTGGTTCTAAATGCTTCAACTAGAAAATATATAGATAGCATAAGGTTAAAATGTTAAAAAAATCATGTTATGATTGGTTACTTGTTTCCATTAGCAAATTTTCTTTAAGGGGTTAAATTGAATTTTTATCCATGAGTGAAATACTTTATGTTACAAATGAAAGAATTCACTTTGTGCCTAAGCAACACTCTAACCTTTTGACTACTTAGAACTAACAATGATTGGTTAAAATTTCAAGTAGGCGATTAATCATGGATGTTTCTAGTGCACATGTTTAGGGAAAGAACAAAAAATCTAGTCAAAACCATCCCTCCCATGATAGTCACCAAAACCCTGAAGAGATAGTGAGACATGTAAGAACCTTGAAGAGTCGAGTTAATGAGATTTATAACTACCTTTGCAAGATTAAGTGAATGTTGGAGTCTTGGGGCTCCAAGTTAGAGAATAAAGAGAAGAGGCCGATAGAATAAGAGGCCCTAGTACAGATGGATCAATCAAGTGTTAGAAGTTAGGGTATGACTTGTGGAAGAAAACCCTACCTTCAATGGGTATGTCAAGTGGGGGAATAAGGTAGAAGCTTGGTTTGTTAATATTCAGAGGTACATGATGCTATATGATTTCAAGTCTCTAGAGAAAACTAAGTTCACTAGTTATTAGTTTACTAATGGTGTGAACATATGGTGGGATCACCTAAAGAGGAAAGAAAAGGTCGATGAGGAACATCTAGAATATATGGAGGGATTTTAAAAATCACTTCAAGGACTAGTACGTGGGAGAGATGTGCTTTCGGGGAAAGGAAGAGGAGTACTATGCTCTCAATCAAGGTACCATGAACGATGAGGAATATGAATCAAAGTCCATGGAATTGGATAAGTATGTCCATGGATTCGTGAAGGATTATTATGTTGTTTGTTCCATTAAAGGTCTGGGTGATTGTGTGAGGGACAATGCCAACTTGTATGCCCAACCCTGACTAATTTTATATTGAAGCCCAAACTTTGAGTAAAGGCTATGTGATCAAATCAAGAGTAGAATGAGGCATAAATAGGACTTAACGTGATTGTATATCCTATGTAATGGAACATCCATGGAATGATGTTAGATTATTTGAATAAGAAAGGAAACCTAATGAGATTATAATAACAAGACTTGTTAATAAGCAAGCTAATTGACATGAGGGAAATGGATGACCTGTACATTGATTTAAGGATCAAGATCATGAGAAAGACTGAGGGTGACGCCTTAACAAGAATTTGTATAATGCATTGAACAACTCATCTATGTGGAGATGAACTACAACAAAAGAAAGAGTTCAACATGAAGGTTCTCAACCAAATAATAAAAAATCAAAGAACTTTAACAAGAAAGTACAATAAGAGAAATTTTAACTTGGCACCATAACTAGGATATAGAATGGCTGAAGGATTGAGAGGGAATGTTGGATTCAATAGCTAGATAATAAAGTGTTGTGCATGTGTAGAAATTGGGTATAAATCTTATCAATCCCCTAAGAAAGGGAATTGGGTCAAATATGTAATGAACCATATGGAACCAAAGGATATAATGGAGGAAGGTGTCAGAGGTAGGGTATATGCAAAAACATACGAATGGCAAGAAGAATATTTTTGATGTGGGCTCGATGTACTATTTTTAGTTACAATTATATGTTTCTAATTGACACAAGTATCACCCAAAATTTTATTTATCCTAAAGTGGTGGCCAATTGCAATATTATCACTAAGAATATCTATTGGAAGGTACAAATGGATAATGGTATCATGAAATGGATCAACCAAGTTGTAGATCAATGCATGGTAGGTTTGGGCGGTTGGAAAAACACCATTTGTTTTCATGAAATGGATTTCGGATCATATGACGACATAATTGGTCAAGATTGGTCAAAACTTCACAAATCCAAGGTAGATTACAATTGATAATAAAGTACAATTATTGGGTGATCAAGTCTTATTTAGAAGCATTCAAGGCATGATGACAATTAGATAGAAATCAATTATGTGGGCCAAGCACATCATGCAAAAAGTATGCAAGGGATATATTATTCACGTAGATGAAGTGAAGGATGATTCAAGTACTAGAATAGATCAATTATTGGTGTTTTAAGAATTTATTGATGTTTTTTTCTAAAATAAGTACCCAGATTACCACCTATGAGAGAAATTAATTATAAAATTTATCTTGTGCTTGAATCAACCTAACCCAATATCCAAGACACCTTACCAATTGGGAACCAATGAGTTTAATGAGCTCAAGATGCAGTAATATGAGTTGTTAGACAAATGATTCATGTGGCCTACTAATTCCCCTTTCGAGTGCACTAGTGGTGTTTGTTAATAAGAAGGATGGTACCTTCCACACATGCATTGACTATCAACTAGTGAACAAAGTCACAATCGAGAACTAGTGTGGACCTTGCCGAGGATTGATGATATTTTTTACCAACTTAAAGGGAAAAGGTGTTCTCAAAGCTGGGTCTAAGATAAAGTTATCAATAGATCAAGGTAGAGGATGTAGACATTCCTAAGACCACATATCAAACCCCATACAGACACTAGAACTTCTTGGTCCTACCTTTTTCGTTTGACTAATGCGTCGATAGTTTTCATGAGATTAATCAATGATGTATTCTAAAAGTACTTGGATAAATTTCTATTGGTATTTATTAATGACATTTTATTTACTCCCAAAATAAGGAGGAACACAAGGAACATATTTGGATTGTTTTGAAAATATTATGAGAGCATAATTGTATGCAAAGCTTAGCAAATATGAATTTTTCAAGGAGGAGAAAAGGTATTTAGGAATATCATATTAGAATAAAAATTAAAAGTTGATCTGAAAAAAGATAAAGGAAACATTTAGTTGGCCTACTCTTAAGAAAGTTGCAAAGGTTAGAATCTTCTTGGGTTTAGTAAGATATTACAGAAGATTTGTCAAAGAATTTTTAAAGATTACAAGACCATTGAGAAATTGCAAAGAAAAGGGATAAAATTCTTGTAGCCAATATTATACGAGGAAAGTTTTTAGGAGTTAAAGGAATTTCTTAGTATGGCGCCAATGTTAGTGTTTATGTTATGAACATAATATATAATAATAAATATAAATACATTATAATAGTTAATGAATAATTAATGAAGATACACCTTCCCAATGAAACATCACGTCTCTTCATGGAAGGGAACCCCTCCGTGGGTATATAAGGCCCTCATTCTTATTGTATCTCATCATCTCATAGTCATATACATTATTATTTAATATATTATCCTTTATAGATTATAACCTGTTGTCCTACCTACATTGGGTATTTACCTGGTGAACTGGCTTGGGTCACCACAACTTGTTGGAGTGTCTTTGGTGGAGCTAGGGTTTTTCTTGGTTTTCCCTAGATAGGGTTTTGAAGAGCTTGGAGGGTTGTACTAGCTTGTGATATGTTGAGAGTTTGTACTTAAATTTCATCTCTTATCTCTATATATGAATCTTTTATTAGTCCAAAATTGTCTTATTACAAATTTGTTTTTTAATCTATCATTGTCTTAATGTAATTTCCAGTACTTATAAGTCTCGCTAATTTGACACAAGCTAAGGATAAACTGAGGGATTTAACATTTATATTGAAAACAATAGGGAATATTTTCTTATGTAAAACTAAATTAATTGTAGTGATTTTAGATATGGTTTTTACATAAAAATATTATTCTAAAGTGCCAAAACTTGTCGGCATATATTTGGTATTTTAATACCAACTCACATTACAATTTATGCATAATATGATCCAACACATTACAAAGTCAAAACATAGGTATTTCTCTCACTTGGGTCTTGGAGTTAGACATTTTAGTAGGTTAGGTCACCTCAAAAAATAACAACCACCACCTCTTTTGAGAGGATGCAAAGGCTATGTTTTTAATAGAAGAAGTGTTGAAGGATTTTGAGGCCTTTGAAGGGGAAACAACTATAACTATTCTATTTGTACATATTTTAGATGATGAGAATCAATCCTCTATAGGGACTTCTAGAGTTGTTATAGGAAACATAGAGGTAGATATAGAAGAAAACACACCTCTCCAAGTGCAGGAAAATGGTCAACACAACATTCATAACATAACTAAAAAAGAAACACACTCTTCCCACATAACACAACCTAGACTCAATTTTGGGCATATGTCACTACACTTCAACCTATGCATAAAATCTATTTTTAAAAATTCTTTAACCTCACTCATTATTACTCTGATGCCATGAATAGTTATGCCCAATAGGGATATAAAACCTACTATAATAATATGTATTACATATGATAAACTTATGTTTTCCAAATAATATGTAGTCTCATACATAACACATAATAATATACAGAAATGGACACATGGAAAACATAGTAGAATTCAACATATAAAATGAAACATTACACACAACATAAAATAATATAATAACAACACTTTTCTTTTTATAGAATCAAAAACTAGCTATAGACCTCAAATGTTCCTCCCAGCCACATACATTTTTGTTCTATCTCTCTCAACAACAAGTCACCCTCAAGTTGGGGCTATCACTAAACTAGGGAAAAGCCTACCTAAGACAACTAAGGTATCATAGTTAACATAAGCAATGGGTAAGCTAAGGTACCCAACTCCAACAAAAATTCCAACCTACAACCTCTAATTCCTCATCAACCTGCATGACTTAATGAAGTGTGCCCCCTTCTCTATTCCACGGTCCCTTAGGCTATCCCACTTCCCTTTCAAGGCTTCAACAAAGGCTAGCCAAGAAATCTCAAAGATATGGCTCCAAAACTTTCGGCTACTATAATGGATTCTCTAAGCACCTTCTAGGCCTCACACAAGGGAAACCCGTCATATACCATTCTCCCTCCAGGGCTCCAGCCTTCCCCAAGGAAACCCAAGGAGAATTGTTCACTCAAATCCACCTAGAATGCACAGGGTTTCACATTGTCACAGGGTTACAATGTCTCTCTAGCTCACACCCTTGACCCCACATGCAAAGGTCACAATGATAAAGAATGGACAAGAATGATACATTTTCCATTGAAAACAAAGATTATATATGGATGACTCCTTTTTGACAAGTGGCACACATGTAGCCACCTTACCATCACTTATGAACTTAGGATATAATAAAATTAAATAAGGCTTAGGAATTAGGAATATATATTATTATATTCATTGGCTTAGCCCCCTGGCTTAAGCCCCTTTCCTTAATTCCTTAACTCCCTTTCCCTCTCATGGATTTTTAGCCTCCCATACTCTTTTGTGTGACTTGGTTTACAATAGTGATGTATTTTATTAATGTATATGAGTGTGATTACAATGTACAACTCTAGGATCACTGACCTTTTAGCATATAGGATCTCCAACCTAATATCACATAAGAACTTCGACCCAAAACATATATACATAGGCACTCCATCCCAAAACCATATCGGCTCACCATCCTATAAAAACATACATGTACATATACACATTTACAACCTAGGGGTACCTCCCCCTTATTTATGCACTATCCTTAGTGCATCACATACAATTGTACAATCAAAATTCTTCAAACAGTTGTGGGTACTCCTCCTGCATGGTGTCCTCATTCTCCCACGTGGCGTCTTTAGGAACTTAGTAGGTCCATTGGACATTTACTAGGTCCATGGCTCAATTCCTGAGCACTTTGATTTTCTTTTCGAATATGCACACTGACTAGATTTGGAAGTCACCATTGTGCTCCACTTGGATCACAGTCCAATCAATTACGTGGTTAGGATCATGCACATACATTTTAAGTAAAGAAACATGAAACTCAGTATGAATGCACATGGATGTAAGCAGTGCAAACATGTATGCAATAATACCAACCCTCTCCAATATTTCAAATGGTCCACAATATCTTTTTGCCATTTTTGAGAATCTTCCAACTCTTTTTATCCTTCACTTTCAAGAAGACATGCTTACCCACTCTAATTTCTTTATGTGTTATTTCCTTGTCTACATGTTTTTTCTTCCTATCCTATGCAAGCTTTATGTTTTTCTTTATTTTCACTATCTGCATTTCCATTTCTCTGAGCAGCTCTAGCCCAATGATGTTTTTATCCACTGGGTTGTATTAATTGATATGTGTGTTACACCTCTTTCCATACAAGGCTTTAAATGGGATCATATTCAAATATGCTTGATACCTATTATTGTAAGAAAATTCAACTAGATGAAGGTATTCTGCCCACCTAGAAGGCTTGTCCATTACATACATCCTCATCATATATTCAATCACTTGATTGATCCTCTCTATAAGCCCATCTAACTTTGGGTGATATGTTGTACTAAAATTTTAAATTTGTACCAAATCCCTTAAATAATCCTTTCCATAAATTTGGTGTGAATTTGGGATCTCTATCAGAGACAATTGTCTTAGGCACACCATGTAGCCTAGAAATTTCCTTCATATAAATCTCTACAATGTTGTTTTCCTTATGTGTTAGCTTCACCAGAATAAAATGGGTAGCCTTTGTTAATTTATCCACCACTACCATGATCAAATCATGATGCTTCACCATTCTAGGCATCTTGGTAATAAAACCAATAGTGAGAACTTCTCGTTTCCACCCAAGAATGGGAAATGGCTATAGAAATTCAGCTGGATGTTTATGCTCAAACTTTACCTTTTGAAACTCTAAACATTTGGCTATATAATCAGACACATATTTATTCATGCCTAACCAAAAATATTGGCCTCTTACAATTGCAATTGTTTTATGATATCCTAGGTGCCCAACATAGGGTACATTGTGCATTTCTTTTGGAGCTAAATATCTCAACTCTTGATAATTGGGAACATATACCTTACCCTTGTAAATTAGGAATCCATCCTCTTTCATCTCACAATCCTTAAATTTCTATTGCAATTTACATGGTTGCAATGATTCATTTACTTGTGAATAGTGTTGATCTCAATTTACGGCCTCTAAAATTATGATTTTTATATTTGAATTATACTTGCTTATGGTTGTAGGATGCATCTCTTGAAATCTCCTACTAAGAGCATCAACCACTTTATTTTCCTTTCCTTTGATATGATTTATATCAAATTCATACTCACTCAGGAATTCTAGCCATCTAATTTGTATGGCATTCAATGTTAGTTGTTAAATCAAATATTTTAGACCACTATGGTTTGTCCTTAGTTCAAAATTTTTTCCCATGAGATAATGTCTCCACATATTTAATGCATGAACTATGGATACCAACTCTAATTCATATGTCGAATATCTCCTCTCATGCTCTTTCGACTTCCTTGACTCACAACATACCACACACCCATTTTGTGTAAGGACTCCACCAAGCCCTTCCTTGCATGCATTAGTGCACATAATTAAATCCTCCTCTTGATCAAAAATATTTAGGATTGGTGCACTTGTCAATAAATCATTCAAGTGTTGAAATCTTTCTTCACATTTAGCGGTCCATTTGAACTTCACACCCTTCTTTTGCAAAGAAGCGACTGGGTGTGCAATATTTGAAAAGCCATCAATACACCTCCTATAATAACCTACAAATCCCATGAAGGATCTAAGCTTTAAAATGTTCCTTGGTGCTAGCCACTCTTTGATTCCCTTAATCTTTTCTAGGTCCATTGTTATGCCTTTGTCTGATATAATGTGGCTCAAATAGTGGATTTGCTTCTAATAAAATGAGCACTTGCTCATCTTTGCATATAACTAATTTTTCCTTAATACCTATAGAACCATCCTTAAGTTCTACTCATGTTCTTGTTTGGACTTAGAATGGATGATAATATCATCCAACAAAACAATCACAAACTTTCCATATACTCTTTGAACACTCCATTCATCAGACACATTAAGACAACTAGTGAATTTGACAACCCAAATGGCACCACTACAAACTCATAATGGCCATACATTGTTTCAAGTGTTGTCTTCTTGATATCTTCTTCTTTGATTCTCACTTGATGGTATACTGACCTCATGTCAATTTTGTAAAATATATTTTCATCTTTCAACTGATAAAAAAGATCATCTATCATTGGAAAATGATACTTATTCTTTATGGTAACCTCATTCAACCGTCTGAAATCAATGCACGGCCTTAAGATTCCATCCTTGTTCTTCACAAAGAGCACTAGGGCACCCCAAGGTGACACACTTGAGCATATGTACCCCTTTTTCAAAATTTCTTCAAGCTACATATGCAATTCCTTTATTTCTAGTGTGCTCATTCTATATGGAGTCTTGGACATTGGGGTATATCCAACGACCAAATCAATGGAGAAATCAATGTCTCTCTTTTGTGGAAACCTCGGTATCTCCCCAAATACATCCTCATATTCTTTCAAGACTTCATGCTATTCAATAATTAGCATTTTATCCTTCCCTGCCTATTCCATATGGGATGCATAAACTTGGCACACTTTCTCAAAACTCTTCTACGACTACATGGATGAAATTTCTCCAATGGATATAAGCCTTGGAACCCCTTGAAATTTCATCTACTATCCTTCCTCATCAAGAAAAGTGAATTCCTTGTTGTAGCAATCTAGAACATCATGATGCTTGTCCAACCAATCCATACCAATTAAGAAATAATATGAACCCAAATGTATGATATTCAAATCTTCCTCTGTGTTGACTCCATTCATGTTTACTGGGCAATCCTTAATTAGCTCATTAATCCTTCTTTTGGATCTATTAGTGAACTAGACCAACCAATATTTCCCATGATTTATTATTTGCAAATGAAATATCTCAACATGATAGGGTCTATGTAGCTATGAATAGCTCCAAAATCTATTAAAATAACTATGGGATGGTTATTGATCTTACCTTCCACCTTAATAATGTGAGACTGATGATTTTGTTTTCTATTGTCCAAGGGTGCATAAATACTTGGCATGTTCCTACCCATGTAACTTCTTGGATGTTGTGAATAGTCCTCATCCTTTCTCCTTTGAGAGGACAATATTTATACATGTGATTTCATTCACATCCCCAAAATTTTATGAGATGTTTTCATTACCTTTTCCCCAAAGACTCTATCATCCTAGGATCATTTTGTGCTCATTGTCCTTGAGAAATATTTATGAAAAAATGGTGTCTTATACTCTTTCTTTCTTTTCTCCATCTCGTCTTTCTTCTTATCATCCCAATCCTTTTGGAAAGATGGCCTTCCTTTATTCTGTTCATATAAATTTCTATCCTTTCTTATGGATTCTTCAAAGGTCTTGAGCTCATCAAATTGAATTCCGTCATTGTAGAAAGATAACATTCCACTCATAAATATTCATATTTTAACCTTCTCATCCTTGATGAAGCCAACATACCTCAAAAATTCTAGAAACTTCCTCTCATACTCATCCATTGTCATGGTTCCAAGCTTGAGTTCAAAGAAATCTTGCATCTTCTTATCATAATAATTGATATCACTGAAATATCGTCCACAACATTGCACACAAATGGTTACATAAACGCAACAATTCCAACATCAATTAGTTCACTAGAACACTGAAATGCATTGAAAAGGAAAAAAAAAACTATACAATTGGGTAAAATATTGACATGCACCAATGCAGTGTGTGTGGGCTAACAAATCCCTCAGAGTGCACAATGCACCAAGTGCACGACTAAGTACAAGAAAATCCGTGCACTTCTATGAAAGACACATTTATGGATCTTGTAGGCCCCTCAACCACTTATGGACCAACTCCCAACATGATTTGACCTTCATATCTGAGGGAAATCCGAATGGGGGGATGGTCAAGGACTAGAGGGTGCCCTAAAAGCCCCCTTGTTCACACCAAGAACCAATTACATTTTTCCTTGAAGAAATTCTATAAATAAGAGCCATGGGTGCACTAAGAAATGAAGATCTTCACAGTATTGTTATGTTGCAAAAATTCTCCCTTAAGAATCCTCTTTTCTCCTTGGATCCTTCAAACATCATTGCAATAGGCCATTCCACTCACTGCTTGAGGGAATAGGCATTTTTGTTCTTCACCATTTTCCATTTTCTTCCATTGTAAGAAGAGCTCTCCATTAGGGAACTCAAGATCCCTCCCAAGGAGGAAGAGGGGACTCATAAGTACTCATTTTTTCTCTACAATGTTTTGCCTACTAATTTATTGATCCATTAGTAGAATTATGTTGGTCATTGGTTGAAAGAGAAAAGATAAAAGGAAAGTCTTCAAGAAAAAATTTTACTCAAGAGAAGACAGTTCCTCATATGATGAAGATGATGAAAGCAACAATGACTCATAAAATGTACTATTCATGGCTAGAGAAACTCAGAAATAAACTCCTAAGGAATTTGATCTCGAGGAAGAATTAATCATATTTTTAACATAACTGAAGAAAGAAAGGAAGAAAAACAAAATATTCAAAGAAGAAAACATCTACTTGAAAAACCAACTTGAAGAAAGAAAAAAGAAAGGAAGAAGTAATGTAGATCCAAACAATAAAGAAAGTAAAGGAATATGAGAATCTTGAAGAAGAGGTCATGCCATTAAGAATTGAAGTTAACAAGCTTAGAAAGAACATGAAAATCTCTCAAGTGTTCAAAGACATTCTCCATAGTCAAAGGCCATGCAGTGATAAGTATGGAATATGATACAAGCAAAATCATCCTTAGAAAGGATCAAGCTCCATGAAAAAATACACAAAACAAAAGAATTATGAAAAATTTCCCATAGGAAGGATTGATAGTCAACAAGAGAGAGAAAGGAATGAATATAGAAGATATTCTACATTCAGGCAGGAAGAAAGTTTAAACCATTATGTAGGAATTAAGAGTAGAGAAGATCATCATCATGGAAGGAAAGAATTTAGAAGAACTACACAACAAAGAACATCATTCACATCTAGGTATCAAAGTCTCTTTTATGGTTATTTTTGTTATTGTACTAACTTTGGACATAGAGTTGTAGAATGCAGAGCACACAGAAGAAATACTCAAACAAAACATGCTTATGTGGCCCCACGTAAGATTGAGTGCTACAAAATGCCACAACCTTGGACACATAGCCCAAAACTGTAGAAGTATGATAGAGCCTCCCATGAAAGAAAATAATAATATCATTTTTAGAAGGTCTGGAAAAGAAAAGAAAAACAAGAAAATCAGATGAATGAAAAACAAGTCCGAGAGATCGTATGCACAAGACTTGTAGTAGTAGAAGATCAAGAAAATGATGAATCCACATGCAAAAAGGAGATGATAGAACTCAATAAAGTGATGAATCTACAAATGAAAAATAAGATGACTTTGCATTAGAGAAGATGTCGTTCTAAGCCATCTGACATGGAGACTCCTACGTAACATAAATATTAGACAGGGGGAGTCTATGTAGTAGTTGAAACATATAAGAGAACCATCCTTTGAGCAACTTGCAGAGTTCGAATAAAAAAACTCAGAAGTACAGTATGATAGATTGATTAGTTAGCAATTACAAAGGGAGAAGTTTATGATTGTATTCAGGAAGAGATATCTTCAGCATAGGTTATTTCAGACATACATAGTTTGGTTTATAGATAGAGAGGAATAGTGGACAAATATGATATGCGATGATCGATAGTACATTGATATATCGGTTAGAATTGTGGACAATTATGTAGCATATTCTTGGACATTATGGACATAGATGGATTGATAGATTTGTTCAGAGAGTGGTTCATAGATTGACTCAGAGATTGGTTCAGAGAATGTTGGATGATTATTTGAATCCTTAATCTTGAATGTTTTTTATATATGTCAGTTTATTTACACAATAAATCACCAATGGAAAATAACTCTAAAAAGGAAGCAGGTATAGGAACACCTACATTGATCTACACAACAACTTACAGAGAAGTCAAATGATTAGAGAGAGAGATCCAGAAAGGAAGATCAATAGCATACAGATAGGGAGACATACCAACAAAGGGAGTTATTCTTTTAACCAGGATTAGTTAGAGCAGATATAGTGTCATGAGGAGACATATCAGAAGGGAGGAGTAGTTCTTTGTCAAAGAGAGAGAGAGAGAGAGAGAGAGAGAGAGAGAGAGAGAGAGAGTAATTAGAGGCATGAAGACAAGGGGAGCAACCCCAAGGAGAGTTCAGTCAGGGGGAGTAGCCCTAAAGGGAGATACCCTTTTCCACTGATGTCAAAGGTAGAGAGATAGAAACATTGATGAAAATAGATGATCACAAGGGGAGCATGAGCATGACTATTTTCCATGACTAAGTATTTCCTTTAATGTTGGTGTTGCCATCAATGCCAAAGATAGAGATTATTGAAAAATTGACTTTGATTGATGGATAGTTGGATTGGATAGTTGGTTATCATTGATGTCAACCCTTAGAGAGTGATCTTGAAGATTGATCAACCCTTAGAGATTGATGCCAACCCTTAGAGAAGTCTTGTAGCAAATTTCGGTAGCCCAATGTTGTGGTTAAGGAACCCGAGTTTGATCGAGGGATAAGGACATGAATATCAATGAATTTGCAGGAAATACTATCATATATGGATAGTACATGTCATGTCGTTTTCGGTGATATGTGGTATGTCATGTGGTTCCTTGCGGTTGAGGATATATGGCTTTTTGAAGTTGGAGGACCCGCAAGAATAATCTAGAAACCCCTAGAAGGCCAACAAGAAGTCAATTATTCTAGAAGATCCTAGAAATTCATTAAGAAATCTACTAGTCAAAGTGGTTGCAACAAGAAGTTAATTAAGGGTAAATTTGTTTCAAAAAGAAAATAATTAAAAATAAATTAGTCGCAACAAAAAATTATGAGATGACTAATAAATGGTAAAGTTGTTGCAAAAATAAAATAATTAAAAATAAATTAGTTGCAACAAGAAATTATGAGTTGACTAATTAAGGGTAAAGTTGTTGCAAAAAGAAAATAGTTAAAAATAAATTAGTTGAAACAAGAAATTTTGAGTTGACTAATTAAGGGTAAAGTTGTTGCAAAAAAAAAATAATTAAAATAAATTAGTTGCAACAATAAATTATGAGTTGACTAATTAAGGGTAAAGTTGTTGCAAAAGGAAATAATAAAAAATAAATTAGTTGCAATAAGAAATTATGATTTGACTAATTATGGATAAAGTAGTTGCAACAAGAAACTGGGTTAGCTTTGGAAGATGAGAAAGGGGTAAAACAATTACAAGGAAGCTTCTAGAGAAAGGCCCTTGAAAAGTATAAATAAGAGATCAAGAGACTCATATTTTCACGATTTTAAGCACATTGAATATATATCTTCTGAAAGGTTTTTGGCAAGGATTTTCATTGACAAATATGAGGTAGTGTAAATCATAGGTTGAGGAGAGTCTACAAGCAAGTGTTACAATGTTTAGGTACAACAGAATCATCTACCAAAGTAAAAGGTATGGTTATATGTTTGAGGATTTAATCTTGATGATTGCTTGAGGTATGGTCATGTAAGGTTGAGTATATGCCCTTGAGGCACTATCGGTTGTAGAGTACTTGTTTTAGTAAATGATTTGAGGCAGATCTGTTGAAGTACATTGCTGGTACATGTCTAGTTTTCTTGGCACATCTTGTAGTAGATTGTGAGAGGAATTTGTTAGTGATTTTGGCACATGATTGATACACACTTGAGGCTACATAACAATGAGGTTTTAGCACATGGTTTGATATGAGGGTTTATTGTATTTGGCTTATGGATAGTGTGATGTATTATTAGAGGACATTTGTTGGTTATATTGGCATATGTATTTGGTATACGATTGAGGTACATATTAGGTATATGTTGGGACATATGGTTGATTAGTTGGCATGTGCATGAGGTATTTTGATGTGCATGATTGATGCACTTGTGATGGTAGATGTTTTGTTAGTGATTGATGTACATGATTGATATTAGATCTGGTTGGTAGATGAGATTACAATGACAATTTTTTAGTACAGGTTGTGATAGGTTGTTGGTACAGGTTGGTTCGATAGGTTTGATGGTGACAGGTTGTGAAAGTGACAATGAAATGTTAATTGATTTAGTGATATGTTATTTGATTTAGTGACACTGAAAGGTTTTCTACATTTGGCATTTATATTTCAGGGTGATAGGACAGGGCAAGGAAAATGGGTTGTAGCCTCCTTCTAGTTGGAGCAGGAGAATGAGAGAGTTGGAGCTTCCTTCAATTTAGATCCAAAGAATTAAGTGGTTGTATCCACTTTCCACTTGTAGCCAAGAACATAGGGGTTGTAGCCTCCTTCGGGTTGGATCTAGAGAATTGGGGAGTTAGTGCTTCCCTTAAGTTGGAGCTTGAAAAAAGAAGGGGTTGGAGCCTCCTTCTAGTTGGAGCTAGAGAATTGGAAGTTAGTGCTTCCTTGAATGTAATTCTTTTACATATAAGAAAAACATTATGTGGTTTTCCCCCTCATTGGGTTTCCATGTAAATATTGGTGTACTATGTATTGTGTGAATGTGTCTATTGTTTTTTATTATGAAATGATGGGTGTTAATGTTTATGATGCAATAATATGTTGATGATGAACTGATGAACATTATTGAATAAGTTAAAGGAATGTAAATTGTGGTTAAAAGTGGTATAAATTGTTCATTACTGATTCACCCCCCTCTTAGTAATCCAATAACAATTGTTTTTGTTTATGGATATAATATACTTGAGGCTAATTAAGTTGCAAAACTAAGTGCATGTAAGTATAATGATTGCACGAGAACAATGATCGAGACTCACTTTGGCTTAGGTCAAATGTCATGAGAATCATGAAATATTATTATATAAACCATTGTAGAGTCACCTTGAGGAAGTACTTCAACTCAATGTGGATGAGCAAGTCTAGGTGACTGTTAGTTTTTCTCCAACTCATTGCTCGACACTTAGCTAAAATAAAATCACTTTATTAACTAGATGCACAATTAGGTTCCTAACCAATTAACATAATCATAAAAAAAGAAACCAATCACAGTGAATAATAGATTTCACGTAAACTGGAAAAAATCCCGAAGAGAAAACCAAATCTCAGTTTGATTATAAATTTTGGGCTCCCATCCTAGGATAATGGCCCATTAGAGGAATACAATGCAGCAATAGCCTGGCCCACCTGGATGCTATCTCCCTTTCTACCCCTTAACACCTTTCCTCAACCCTGACCACTCACACTTGGATGAACTCTCTTCGCCCACTCAATGAGACCTCCTCAGTTTGTGTGTGACACAAGAATATGAGAAAAGAGTGTTCACAATCATATGAACAAATAATTCGTATTTTATCCTATGTGTTCTCTATGTGTCTCATTCTCTCACTTAGGATGCCTTTTATTACATTCAGTTAACCCTAAGTCCAAAACCCTAGATCTCCTCTAAAGTGATCAGTGACTCAGATCTAATCTCACATTAAATTTAGATCTAAGGTCTAGGACTTAATCAACTCACTTAAGTTAATAATGATAAAGATTAGTCATTTAACTTAATTAATCTCACATTAATTAAAAATTACGTTCACTTAATAATCACTTTATCAAGCCCGCAGGGGTGTAGACCGATTGGCAAGTGCCGTGTAAATGGAAGGAACTATGTAAAATGAGGTCTCAAGGTCGATTCTCACCCCGATTTACCCGGAGGGCGTGCTTGCGGGCGGTGCGTTTCTCCCTAGGGGTTATAAGGCAGCCGGCATGATTCGACCCCGTGTCACGCGAGTACGATACTGCCGTTGTTACCGATTCCCCTAGTTACAAAAAAAAAAAAAATAAATAAAAAATAAAAAAAATCACTTTATCAAGTGGATTACCTAATTTTCTAAGAGGCAATACAGAAGAGGTCCATATGCTAAACACCAAGCCAATGTGGAAGTACATTTATGCTAAATACAGCAACACTCCCTCTTAGCGAGGAAGGTACTTTTACCACCTTAAGGTGGCTCTATCTTCGTTATCGAATATGCCACCTAATTGACTACTCTCTTTGACAAAAAAGTTATTCCAACCATCTGGCTTGGACCTGTTTGAGAATACTTCCCTTTGATCATGCTCTTATAAGCCTCCTACTCCTGAGCATCTTTCATGGCCATCTAGTACATTGACTTCTTCTAGATAGACTTGGAAGATTTCTCCTTCCCTCCTGAACCAAAGATGAATCCCTCTTAGTTACTCAACCTTCAAAGTTACCTAATCATTGTCCTCTGTCACTTTGTTGGTTTCCAATGCTCACAAGCCACTCAACACAATTTTTCAGCTACCTGACATCCCTACCCAGGACCACTTCCCATTGCACAAATTCGTTTCCTACTCCACGGAACCCTACCCTATAGTTCTACCTACTACCTAGGGCTTATGCCTGCTACCAAGGGAACCTACCCACTGCCCAGGGTTTCCAAACCCGTGTGGCCACTGTTGTTGACTTGGTTGTCCTCAAAGGAAACTTGTGTTATGTTGGCGATTGTCCTGCCCTCCCAACAGTTGTTGCTCCTCTTCTCGTGACATGCCCCTGCTCACTCTACTCAACAACCCATGTAGCCTCACATCATCTCCTATGTCCTTCGATCCCTTTCTACACCATCACCTACGGTTCTTCAACAACCCCACAAAGATTAATGGTTGTAGCTCGCAGTGCCCGTTTCTATCCTTGATTGTTTGCAACCTTGTGCGGATTCCCCTAAATTCACACACAAATTACCTCTCTTGGCTACTTTCTCATGTGCAGACACTCTCCCACGCACCCGCGTTTCCCTCTTTTGTCACGCACCCAAAACTTCACATATGCCGACAATTATCTCTTAGATGGCTCCATGATTGGCCCGTATTCCACATCTACTCAACATACTTCAGTTCATGCCTCAACTTCACAACCCGTCGATGGCTCTTTTTTCGATGGTTCATCCCATGATCTACTTCACATATGCACAACTGTAAAATACATGGTTATCTCATCCAATCCACAACTCAGATTGATTTATCTCAGATCTGTGGCCTTTATGGCATCCGTACGATGTACGACTACTTCCTTTTAATTTCTCTCTTTTTTCTAATTTATTTTATTAACCCCGCAACTTCAATCTATATAAAAAAAAAATCCACATACGTGTAAATGCGTTGCAAATTTCGTCATGTGTAATATAGTTTCACCTTTCAGAGTCTTGGCAATGACACCATGTTAGTTTTTCTCCAGCCCAACTATTGACACTTAGCTTAAATAAAATCACTTTATTAACTAGATGCACAACTAGGTTCCTAACCAATTACAACGAAAACATACAAACAAAAAACAATCGCATTGCACAATAGATTTCTAGTAAACACCCCTCGAAAAAACCTCGAAGGGAAACCAGATCTCAATTTGATTATAAATTTTGGGCTCCCATCCTGGGATAATGGCCCATCAGAGGAATACAGTGCATCAATAGCCTATCCCACCTAGTTGTTATCTCCCTTGTTTCCCCTAAACTCTCCTCATTTTGTGTGACACAAGCACATGAGCAAAGAATCCCTCTTTGCTCCTATGTGGTCTTTGTGAATCTCATCCTCTAGATCTCCTCTAAAGTGAATTTCCTAAGTTTTTAAGGGGCATTACGAACAAGTTCCACATTCTAGAGACCCAACCAATGTGGAAGTACCTGTATGATTCTAAATACATCAATATTGACCTTACAAACCTTGTGAACGAATTTGGGATAATGTTATTCTTCCAATTCAATTAGGGTTTGTGTCCCAAAGGCACTAGAATGAGATTTAATAATTAACCTTCATATGTCGTGTGAAAATTTACCCTAACCCTAATTTTTTCCTAAACTTATTTATGATTTTTTACTACCATGTCTAGTTTGTTGGGCCAATCGTTTCTCAAATGATAAGTGGAATACATGGTTACATGTATTCAATATAATGTAATTTTCTTTTCTCTTCGGATGAAATAAAAATTACATTTTTTTTTTAGGAAAAAAAATATTAATTATACTTAGACTATTGTAATGTACCTCAAAAGAGTCATACATTTTTTTTTTTCTATGTGGCATTAAATCTCCATTCCTGTTATGATTTCCATTTCGGTTAAATATCCAAGGGTTTTATTAATTCTCCCTTTAGTTTCCATCTACTTATCTAAACATATGAGCATCTATTCCATAGGTTAATCTTAGGACTTACAGTCCTAGTCTCTCTTTACACAAGAGATTCCCTAAGGGTTGCGCACAATAATATTGAATCTAGCCATTTGAAAAAAACAAAAACTTTCTTACCATATATATATATATATATATATATATATATATGGCCACTAGTTGAAGGGAAGTGGCTTAGCAGTAATGCGTTTAGCATTAAGTTTCATGGTTTCGATTATCGATGGGCTCCCTTCACGAATTATCTAAAGTTAATAATATTCCCGTTCCCTTGCCCCATAGGATTTTGAGTAACGAGAACTTGTGTTGTTTCGAATTAACCAAATGAATCTCTAAAGAGACTTCTCTCGAACTAAAAGTTAACTATAATAAAACAATTGTCATGTATGTGTACTAACTTGTCAAATCTCCGAAGAATTCATTTACTTCTCAAATTAACTTGATGTAAGAGAGTAGATTACTGTCAGAAAGGAGCCAATGCCCCACATCTAATGTTTTAATGGAGAACTTGTGTATGTGAGTTACGATGCTCTTACCTAGCCTTTCATCCATTCCAGTCACACCAACTCGGCCTCGTCACATGGTTAGACCATCCTTCGTACCTTCAACATTTAGCTGAGTACGTAAGATTCCTATTAGGGTTTTTATGTGTTTACGGTTTTCATTGTGGAATTCTACGAACGACTCTGTGTATTACTTCTTTAGCAGAGGGGACTGTCGAAAATGGAAGTTCAATTAGCCGACGAACAGTCAACATGACTCTACTTCCCCTGGTAATTCCTTAACATATTACCTTGGACAAAAAGGAGGTGGCTCTTCGGGAAAACTGTTTCATTTTTTAACTTCTATTATACATTTTCTTTATGCTCATAACTTTCCTTATTGATATTCCTTTGTAAATATTTTTGGTTGTATCTGTACCCATAGAGGGGTATTGTTTTGTCGTTCCTTCCTCGACCCTTCTAAGATAACGACATTCCCGAGAATGCATCTGTATCGCTTGTTTGTGTTGTAAATCCTAGGGTTTTGTAACCTTCTTCTAACATTATTATTAGAGTCCCTAAGTCGAGACCTTAAGTTAAACTTTGTGAGGTTGTGCGAGAATTCTCTTTCGAAATGGCAAGGTCCCGCTGTGTAATATTGTATTTTTTTTTCCTTTGTTTGTACAGGGGTGAACCCCTACTTCTATAGTTTATCAAATTTCAGCCAGTTCCCTCACATGTATTATTTTCTTATTGTCTAAAGTATTTTTGGCTACCGTCAAATAAAATATGACCTCTGCAATTTTGAACAATCCAATAATGATATCCTATGGTACATCAGATCCTATGCTTATAGTAGTTACTGCCTTTATCGTGGTCTATCCATTTGGATTTGATAGAAGGGATATCTTTGTATTACTTGTTAATTTATAACTACTCTATGCAATTTGGTTCTGGAAGGGTTAGTCTCAACCAATTAGGTATAACCTCGATTCTGTATGAAAGGCTTATACTATGTTTCGCACAACATGACTTGTACCATTTATGTATTAAAAGAAACCTAATACTGTCGATTCTTGCATTTCATTAAGATCGTTGGCTATTATGTAAAGATTTTCTTCTTGTTGGTTTTATTCGTTTCAAGAATTGGTATATATCAGTAACGATGGGCCCTGTTAATGAGAGGGTACCCATCAGGGAGTTATTGCCCCATCCGCCCTTGGCTCAGGAATCTGTCCAGTCGAAAAACGACAAGGGACAGAAAAAATGCGAGCCTACGAGTTAGAAGTTGAGTGCTATTCTGGACTACTCAGTTATTAGCAAATGTCATTATGTTGGTGTTCCCTTTACCTTTATTTCATAAAATTATTGATATTTTTAAATGATAAACCTTTCCAGGGATTTCTTCTGCGTAAAGAATTCAGATGTTTTGTCCTCGTTTTTGGTGCAAAAGGTATTCAAGTTCCCTTTGTAAACCCTTCAGGAGTCCAAGCAGTGAAGGAAACGGTTGCAATTTAGATTTATAGATGTTCGGTATAGTTATGTTTGTTTTCCTATAGTGGTTGGAAAGAGGGAAATTCCCAATTGTACTTTTAATTTTCTGGTCCAACTGCTATATGTAATGACTCCTTCGAAGATTAATCTACAAGATTTTCCCCTATCTATTTGAAATAATGTAACGACTGTTGGATTATTCAAATCTTCTCACCATTCTGGTCTCCTCCTAAACTTGCAATTTATTTATCATGGTTGTTGTTGTTAAATTGTATACTCGGTTTCCAATGTTTGCGCAGTCCGAATTACAATTATGCATTTGTATGGAAAGGAGCTTATATGATTATGAAGATCCATACCTTGTAAATCAAACCCGTTGTACAAACTTTTCATATTATATCTATAACGCCATAAAAAAAAAATTCCATATCCTTTTGCTTTACTTTGATATTTCATGAATACTATGATTTTGTAGCTTTCTCATTGTAAGATTCAGTGTGTATTTCCTTCCTTACTTTCGAATTTCGAATTTGCATGAATAAGATTGAAAATCCAGTTTACTTAATATGTTTCCGTATATTCATTCACCTACTGGTCTGTAAGTATATGACCATAGGTACATGGTTACATTGTCCTATTTCATTTATGCTGTAAATATAGATAAATCTTGAGCTACAAAAACAATTTATTGAGAGGTTTCAAATTCTCTGTTCAGTACTTCATTTATACAATTGTAGTTAGAGTCCCGTTGGAATAATTTAATTACTTATATAATATAGAAACAAATCTTTGTATATATAGGTTTTCTATTGTAGAAAATCAATCTCAGTTCCTTTTGTATCGTCTACGCAGATTGCCATAGCTCTCTCTCTCTCTCTCTATCGTGGAATCAATATTGTTTTGTATTAGTTCTTAGTCAATGCTATGCGAGAATGGAAGTCTCAACTAAGTAATATGATTTTGAAGTTTAATTACAGAATATACATACACTTGTATATAGACTTGATTTTTGGTCCATTTATACATGGAATCAATATTGTTTCATATTAGTTCTCATTCAATGCTATGCGAGAATGAAAGTCTCGACTAAGTAATATGATTCTAAAGTTTAATTATGGAATATACATACACCTGTATATATAATTAATTTCCGGTCCATTTATACATAGATAGCTCTGCCTAAGGAGTTTCAGTACACTGGGAAAGTACCCTATAGTTTACCATCGTGTAATAATAATTTATCTTACAAAATGAAAATTTCTACAATTTAGCCATTCATACCCTTTCAGCGAATAAAGAGAATTATAGCATTCGTTTAGAACATAAATCAACAGAAAATAGTCACTCAACTAAATTCTCTTAAGGCATTTGGTCATCTAATTTAAGCTTCACACAATCGAACAGATTGCATCCATGGAAATATTTCAATTCAGCATTAACAGATGCATTACATCAATTATATAATCATTCAAGTAGGGAAGGAATATGTTTAACATATCTGAATGGGTTCGCGAGAAGACAAAGGGAACAACCACGTTCCTCCCAACCATAGAACATGGCAACCAAAACACTTGTCTTGTTCACCCCCTAGCCTGAACATGAATCCATGAGGGCTAACTCGTAACTCCTCCTCAGAAAAAGTCATTCAACTTCAAAAATCTTCTCCTTGCCTCACACTCAGCAATTAGTGTTCATAACAACAAGCAATCCGTAATATTTCCTAGCATACTAGGTAGTGTCCTGCCTCCTCACATATGTTATATATCCAAAAGTTATTTTTGCCTAGGTCTTTTCCCTCCCTTGGGAATTTTCACAGCTTTCCAAATCCTCGATTTTCAGGGGCTTTCAATGGTCAAATTATTGATTTTCCACTTGTAACAATCATCCCTGAGGTAGTTCCAACATGTTCCCCACTCATGGAGTCATGGTCATCTGATTTTAACATGGTTCTTCCATTTGTCCTCCTGCAATAATTATAAAATATTTTGTTTCACACAAGTTTCATAGTCAAGTAGTTAGTTGGGTCAGATCAGATCTCTTCCCAACAGTCATAATCATTAATTACAATTAACCAAATTCGAAATTCAGAATTTCCATAAATGACAAAAATTTTCCAAATTTGAATTTACCAATAATGGAATAATTTTCCTAAGAAATTTCACATTAAAAAGAAATAGTTTATTTTTGAGGATGTCACATCCTTTCCCCCTTCAATAAAACATTGTCCTCAGTGTTTGTTCCTTTCCCAGAACAATATTGGATATGATTTCTACAAATCTCCCTCCAACTCCCAAGTGGCCTCCTCAGGGCTAAAGTGCTTCCATTGCAACTTTACCTGAGCGATGACTCTGTTTTGAAGTGTTATTTCTTTCCGGTCCAGAATACATAGGGGTTCTACATGGAACTCTCCTTCTGGTTCCGCCTGCACCAAGTTCCAATCGATCATATGAGTAGGGTCATGAACAAAATTCTGTAACAAGGAAACATGAAATACATGATGAATTTTTAGATTGGATGGAAGTGCAAGTTGGTATGCTACGGGTCCAATTCGAGATAGTATCTCTAAGGTCTCACAAAACCTGGGTGCCAACTTGGCACAGTTCCCTAGCTTTAGTGAACTCTTCTGGGCTTTGACTTTTAAGTAAACATGATCTCCCACTTGAAACTCCAAGTGTCTTCTTTTCTGGTCCACATAACTTTTATGTATGTCCTGTGCCTCCTTTAAGTTTTTTTGTACCTTTCTTACCATACTCTCCATTTATTGGAGCATCTCTGGTCCAACCATGAGTTGGTCAACTGGGTTATCCCAGCTAATTGGAGTCATACACTTTCTACCCTACAGTACCTTAAAGGGGCTCAATTTAACCGAAATTTGGTACCCATTGTTATATGAAAATTCTACCAAGTGTAGGTAGTCTTCCCACTTGCTTGGTTTTGTTCTTACGTACATGCGAAGCATATATTCTATGATTTGGTTTGTTCATTCCATCTGTCCATCCGTTTTTGGATGATAACTCGTGCTGAAATTCAAATTAGTGTTTATCCCTGCAAAGAATTCTTTCTAAAAAGCAGATGTAAATTTTACGTCTCTATCCGAAATCAGCATTTTAGGAATACCATGCAGCCTAAAAATTTCTTTCATGAATATTTCAACGATGTTAATAGCTTTAAAAGTAGACTTTATAGTAATAAAGTGTGCAAACTTACTAAGTTTGTTGATTATCACCATAATAGAATCATTTTGTTTCTGAGTTTTGGGAAAACCTATAATAAAATACAGTGATATAGTCTCCCATTTCGATTCTGACACCGGTAAGGGCTATAATAGGCCGACTAGATGCTGGTGTTTGGCCTTTACCTGTCGACAATCTTGACAATTAGCTAAGTATTCTACTATTTCACCTTTCATATTAGATCAATAAAATAGTTTTCTAAGTGTTGTTATCATTTTCTGGTATCCCAAATGACCAAAATATGGTTTCTTATGTACTTCATCCAAAACTGTTAACTTTAACTCTGTCGAATCTGGTATGTATATTCTATTTTTAAATTGTAGTAGACCATTTTTTTCAATACTCAATTCTGTTTTGTTTGAATTCCCTATCGTGTTTTGTACTTCTGCCACTGCCTTAGCGTAATTTTCATCGTTATTACATGTAGTCTTTATCCTCTGTTCAAGATCATTTTCTTCTCTACTAATGTTGATTTTGAACAGCCCATGAATTCTTCTGCTCAAAGCATTAGCTACTTTATTTTCCTTACCCTTGATATGTCTTACCTCAAAGTCAAATTCTCTCAAGAAGACTAGCCATCTTGCTTGCCTTGCATTAAGGTCGGGCTGACTAAATAAATACTTCACACCACTATTATCTGTCAATAATAGAAACTTTCTTCCCATTATGTAGTGTCACCACATTTTTAAGGCGTGTATTATTGCTGCCAATTCTAAGTCATGAGTGACGTAGTTTCTTTCATGTTCCTTTAATTTCCGGGACTCATAACAAATAACGTGTCCTTCATGAGTTAGGACACCACCTGGTCCTTCTTTACTTGCGTCAACACAGATGGTAAAGTCTTTATCTGGGTCTTGTTCCTTTAAAATAGGTGTGGTTGTTAACAATTCCTTTAACTTATTAAAATTGTCTTGACACTTCTGTAACTTGTTAAACTTGGTCCCTTTCTTTTGTAATGATGTATTAGGGTAAGAAATTTTGGAAAACCCCTCTATAAATCTACGATAATTTCCGACGATTCCCATGAATGACCAGATATCCTCTACATCCTTTGGTACCGGCCATTCCATGATGTCTCTTACTTTCTCAGGATTGACTACAATGCCTTCTCTGGATATTACGTGTCCAAGGCACTGTATTTTCTTCTAATAAAAATCACACTTATCAAATTTAGCATACAGTTGGTGTTTCCTTAAAGTTTGCAGAACTATCCTTAGGTGCTCTTCGTGTTCTTCTTCTATTTCAGAATATACCAGAATATCGTCAATAAATACCAGTACAAATTTGTCCAAGTACTGACTAAAAATAATGTTCATTAAACACATGAACGTGGTTGGTGCGTTAGTGAGTCCGAAAGGTATAACTACAAATTCATAATGTCCATATCTTGTTCGAAAATCTGTTTTTCTTATGTCTTCATCTTTTATCCTAACTTGATGATAACCAGATCGTAAATCCAACTTCGAAAAGACCTTTGCCGCAACTACTTGGTCGAACAAATCATTTATCTAAGGTAAGGGGTATTTGTTCTTAATATTCATTTTGTTCAATTGTCTATAATCGATACATAGTCTTAGAGTACCGTCTTTCTTTTTCACAAAGAGGATTGGTGCTCCCCATGGTGAAACACTTGGTCTCATATACTCTTTATCCAATAATTCCTGTAGTTGGATTTTTAGTTCTATCAATTCCGAAAAACTCATTTGGTAAGGCTCTTTAGATATAGGGGCTGAACCAGGTAGTAGGTCGATAGAAAATTCTGTCTCCCTTCTAGGGGGTAATTCAGGTATTTCAACAACAAAAACGTCTTTGAAATCACATATAACAACAGAGTATTCCAAGTTGGGTTTATCTTATTTTTCTAACATTTTTGTTACTTGGATGGTGTAAACTTGACAACCCTTTATCATGCATTTCTTGAATTGCATTGTTGAGACTTGTCTAACTAATACTGGTTTTTGTATACCTTGGGCTATTCTAGTGGTGTCATTTTCATCTTTATACTTAAGTGTCTTTGCATAACAATATAGCACTGCTTTATGCCTTTCTAACCAATCCATTCCAATAATTACATCATAAGATCCTAGTGGTAGAATATTCAGATTTGTCTTTATGTTCTGACCACCTAAACTAAATTCATAATCAGAAACAAAGTCTACCAATTTTCTTTTTGTTCCTATTGCTAGTTGTACCAACCATGATTTTGTGTGTCTCATTTTCTTAAGTTTATTTGACTCTACTACACCAGGAGTGATATAACTTAACGTAGCTCTAGGATCAATTAAAACATAAATTCGAGTGTTATTGATTTTAACTTCGATTTCCACCACAGATGACTGGTGGTCAGCTTGTTGGCCATCCATGACTGCATTTATCCGATGCAAGCTTCTTCCCACATCACCCACCATCGACGCTTCCTGAAAATTATGAACAAAAGTTTTATTTGCTGAATTTAAACATGGATAGTTCCTCCTTAGATGAGGTTCCCCACATTCCTAGCACTTTAATGGTCTGCGGGGACTATCCCCAAACTTCTTTGTTCCCAGATTTACCAGTTTACTGTTGCCTTGCATGTTTGGATTGTTGCAGTGAAAATATTTTCTGGGAAATCTTTTTGCTACGTTATGATAAGGAGCTGGCTGGTATCCTTTCTTCCATTGGTTCATCCGGTCTTGTTTCTTATCCTTCCAAGATTTCAGAAATTTTGCCCGCTATTTGTATTGGTCGTAACACATTCGAGCTTTCCTGAATACTTCACTCAAGGAATTGGGGTTATCAAACTGGATTCTGTCCTTGTAAGACTGTGGTAAACAACTTAGGAACCGTTGGATTTTTACTTTGTCCTCCCGGATATAAGGTATGAACCTTAGTAATTCTAGGAATTTTTTTATCAGGTCCTCCATTGTCATTTGACCAAGTCGTAGCTCATAAAATTCTTTAGTTTTCCTTTCATGGTATGTTTCAGATAGGTACTATTTTTTGAAATATTTATTAAATTCAGAGCATTCCATATGTTTCTCCTTTAGAGCCTTGGCCAATTTCAGGTCTTTCCACCAAATGCTAGCTTTTCCTTTCAGATTATAGATGGCCATTCTAACTTTCATATTGTTGGAATAGTTGTATATCTAGAAATACTTCTTGATGTCTAGTAACCATGCTTCAACTTTCTCCCCTGTTCTGGATTCCCCATCAAAGGTAGCTAGTTTGATTTTCTTAAATTCTCCCTCAAGGTGATCTACCTATTTTCTTTTTGTCTGTTTTTTTTTCTCTTTAGCTGAAGGTGTACCCTCAGATGAGCTATCCCCTCTTTCTGCTTCAGGACCAAAATTCTTGGAGGCCCTTTTACTGACCTCTTCTTCTTGGTTATCGTCCTTTGGGGATTTCTTTGTCACTATACTTCACAACAAGACTTCATTTATTTCCTTCTATTCTTACTGCACCTTCTTCAGTTTCTCATTTTCTGCTTTAAAAACCTGTAGCTCAACAATGAGATTCCTCATTGTTTCTAGAACTTCAGTAGGTGAGCTTCCATCACTATTATGTCTTGGGTATTCAGGAGGTCTTTGTTCAAAATTCCCATTGTTACACATTATTTTCATCATCCCTATGATCGTTAATGATGTAAACCTATCTTTTGTCTTCAAAGTTCAATAGTTTGAATTCCTGAAGAAAGAAGGGAGAAGAACTTTACCTAAGAGAAGAAATTAGATTTTCCTTTGTAAAAACCCTATTAAAGAGGATTTTCGTAGGTTTCTTTATACATAGGGTGTGGAAATGCTTGATTTTTGTAGGTTTCACTTTAGCTAGGTCATGGAGTTTTGGCATGCTACATTACAGGTAGGGTGCGACGACCTTCATACGTGGGAAAAATGAGCATTTTCTCAATGCTTCTAGAAGGAGAAGATTCGATGGTGAGGTGGCCTCTGAATGATTTGGATCTTACTCACTTTCATGATTTAGTGGGATCATCCTAACTTCCTCACCTTATCCTCTTTAACTTATAAAAGGAGAGGAGCTCTCATGGAGAAAGTTAGCTTGATTGGGTTGGAAAGTCCTTGAGCCTTTGAGATTAGAAATTTGGCTTGAGATTGTTAGCTTGGTTTGTTGGCTTTGATCTTTGCTTTGTCACGATAGATTGTGAATAGCTATCAGATCCATGGTCTCAAAATCCTTAGAGAAAGAAGTGTGTGGGAAGCAAGGAACTATTGGAAGGAACCTAACAACATCAAGGCATCTGGTTGTATCTTTCTTCCACATTATTTAATATAGTGACATGCTTCTTTCCCATAGAATTATCTCATTTTATTGCGTGACTCATTGATCACATGCATAGGTTGTCATTGAATATACTTTACTACTTTCACTTTGGTTGGTTTGTGTCTCACTGTAGGATCAATATCACAATAGCACTAGAGCGAAGTAGGGACAACAAAGGCATAAGGAAGTGATATTCAAAGGTATGTCACTCATCCTTTCTTTGATGATAGATTCATTGATTAGAACTTAGGGAAAGTGCCATGTCCTGTCTTGTTTTGTTCTAGATCTAGGTGGATCTAGGGATATTAGTTTATGTCCTCATTTACCGATTTATCCTACAACAAAATTCGCGACTCCCCTGGGGAACATAATGTTTTCCTAGTTTTCCTTGTTTTCTTGCTTTGATTTCTTGGATTCTATTTTCTGAGTCACTGGGAGATCCAGATTAACTCTCTGACTGTTAAACTTCACTGGAAAAACTTCTTAATTTTTTTTTTCCATTTTTATTTGATTTCTGCACCCTGCTTTGAGGGATAGTGCGATGACTTAGGATTTCCGCACCCTACCTGTTTAGACCAGTGCAGAAAATCCGCACCCCACCCATAGCTGGCCTGCGATGATCAAGGATTTTTGCACTGTGCTAGTCTTCTAGCCTATGACGATTGTAAATTTATTTATTTATTGGTGTTTTTTCCTAACCCAGACCTTAGATTTCGTTTTGGGGTGAATTTTTGGGTTTGATTATGATTTGTTTACAGTCTACTTGATAGTTTTTGAGCTGCTTTTAGCCATCTTTTCTTTGTTTTCTTTTGAAAGATTTGATCTCTTCCTTTGCCTGTCTTTCAGTTACAAAGCCTTGTTTTTCTTTAGAATTGTTTAGTGAAAAGAACATTTGTTTTTTATGAATAACTTGCGGTAAAAGAGAAACTTTGTTTGGGTTGTTTTTGTTTTGAAGTGATCTACTATTACTTTTAGCTATCTTTGAAACAAAATTCTTATTTCTTTCTTTGCATTAGATTGGGGGAATATTTGCATTTGAAGTAGTGAAATTGCATGATTTTTGGTCTTAAATTCTTAAAATTTCCCCCCCTCATGGCCAGGGGGGTGTGAATCATGCATTGGTGTACAGTCTCTTTTTCTCATTTCTTGAGAATCTTGATATTGATGAGTTTTAAAATTTTGGGAAATTGTGCATATGGGAATGATAAATGCTTTCTCCTTCTCGTAGCATAGATTTAATTGAAATGAAAAGATTGCATCTTCATCTCTTTGCATAAATTTCAAGTCGGTCAAAACACCATATTGTCCACGTCATTTTCCTCTTGAGTAAAAACAACCATAAAATAAAGTGCTTATAAAAATTGATTAGACAATTTTATATTTTTTGGTAGCAAACCTACATTAGATTAGTTGTAGGGCTTTGGAATAGGTGTGAAAGATAACTTTCCAAAGCTGCAAACAAACATAGAATCTTGAGTTAGGGAGTGGTGAAGTCCACTTATTACATTTTGTCCTGGGAAGCCCTTCTAACACAAGGGTCAATCACGAGGTCGGATTGAGACTGGCAGAGTTACTCACCCTCCTTTGTTGGTCTTGGTGTAAAGATTGCACATATTATGGGGGTTGCTTGAAGGTATACCCACAATGATGAGTGGAAGCCTTTCAAGTTGATTTCGGGCTAGATGCCTTGCCTTTGCTCATGGGTCGGAGTGTCGACTATTTCCCCAGGCATCATTGTCATGATTGGTAACCTTAGTGGCCTATATCTTTTGGGTCTTTACACAAGGTCACTGTGGAGGGGAAAGTCTTCACACTACTTGGAATCGACGTTGGCCAAACTCACTCAGGCTCCTTGTAGGGTATACCTATGATTATGTGTGGGATCTTGCACCAGGGTGTAAGTCCATTAAGCAGGTCGTCAACGTAACTTTTCCACCCGCTCTATCTCGGCCCCTTCTTACTTTGTTCCCATGACATTGGATTTCATCACCAACTAGTGTGTTCATTGTGAGAAGGTTTTGTTTGTTTGCTTGCTTCCTATATTTTTAGTGTGTGCTACTTGTTTTTCCTAGTGGACTCTAGATTGGATATTTATTTTAATGGTGTCAGTTCTTGAAATGACCAATGAAGGAACCCCTGCTCCAGGGGAACATTTTGTTTTTCCTTCTTACGGAAACATTGGTCCTCCTCACATTGCTACTTTGAGCCTTCCAGGCCTAACGATTGGATTGCCAGTATGGTTTTTTTCCACTCAGGTAGTCCCAAATGCAGTTAGTGCTTCATTTGTAAGCACTTCCCCCCAAGAACATCAACCTCATTTTGATCCTTCACCTTCCTCACCAGTAAGATCTTCTTCAACTTCTTCACTTGCAAGGTCTTCATCCATTTCATCTTCTTCACCGAGTGAAATCTCTAAAGCTAGTAACTCGGTGGATAAGAAGAAGAAGAAAAGGAAGAATAAGAAGAATAAAAATAAACAAGGGTCCAAACTTCCAACCACTGTTGGACGTGTTGGAAAGAAACTAGTTACTATTGATCATTCTGGAAGTGTTGATGATGTCATGATCACCCAAACAACCCGTAAACCTAGGTACCATTGTAGGCTTTGTAAGGGTAGCCATATTCTTAAGGATTGTCCTGGTCTATCCAAGGTTATAGAAGTATGGTCTACACACCCTCACCAACCCATGCTGTCAGCCTCTGAACAACATGTTGATAACCTCCCGTCAACTAGTCAAAATATGCTTGGGAAGAAGAAAAGTAAAGGCAAGTTTCCTTGTTGGTTACACAAAGGGAGTCATCTAACTCACCTTTTCCCTCGTATGGACGAAGCCTTGAAATTACTGGAAGACATGACTGTTTCACAGCCCCAACTTCTAGCTACTTATCACAAGCTTACTCTCGACCCACCTATAGTTGATGGAATGATCAATTTGGTTCCCCCATCAGTCAATCTAGTTGATCAGGTAGTCAATATGGTCACATCCTTAGTTGAACCAACTGACCAAGTGGTTGATCTGATTCCATCCTCGATCAGTCCCACTCTCCGACCAGAGAGTGAAAAACCAATGGTCAATCTGATTCCATCCTTAGTCAATCCCACTCTCCCGTTCAAGAGTGCAACCCAAGAGGTCGATTCATTTCCACCCATCGACCCCATTCTCCCCTTGGAGAATGAAACCCAAGTGGTCGATATGATCTCATCATCAATCGATCCTACTCTCCCTCTAGAGAGTGAACCAGATGTTTCCCACATTTTTCTTGTTGATACAGACTCTACCGTGTCGGGGGGTATTCCTCCTTCTCCCGTGGAACCCCGTCCAAGTAATGAGACCATCCCTTTTAATTGTGGTGTGCTAACTGGACCTCGTCTTCCCTCTCACATTCCTTTCCAAATTATAGTACAGGTTTGTGGTCAGGACTTTCCTCAGACGCTGATAGATGAAGGTGCGTCCGTTAGTATTTTTTCCTCTCTTGCTTGGCAAGCTTTGGGTTGTCCTCATCTTGCGCCAGTTACGCAAAATTTGTTAGTTTTCAAAAGAAGAACCATCCAACCTTTAGGGACCCTTCCTCATTTTCCTGTAACTTTGGGAGGGAAAACTGTCTTTATTGAAGTCATGGTAGTCCAAGACCCCTTGGATTTCTCTTTACTCCTTGGGCGGGATTATGTCTATGCCATGAAAGCTATTGTGCCCACTCTTTTTCACATGATATGTTTCCCTCACTATGGAAGAATAGTGACTATTGATCAACTTTCATTCATCGGTCCTGACTGGATTAGCTCCCTAAATTGTTCTTATATGCAGACGGTATCACCCCCACCGCATGTTAATTATGTGGCATTGTCTCCCCTGATGTCAACTTATGATGAACTAGATTTGGTAGTTGACATGGTTATCTCTTTGATAGGGTATTTAGAGTTTGATCTCCTTATCCCTATCGCGGCCCTCAACATGTGTTCCTTCCAGAGTGTGTTTCTTCCATCAAGTGAAGATCTCTTGGAGGCCATGACTGAGTTTTGTACCTCGACATGGTGTCCTTCCAGAGTATTTTCCTCTTGGAAGCCGTGATAGAGAGGAGATTTGAGCATGGTTCTCTGATTTCAAGCTCATTAAAAAATGAAACTAGCTTTGAGCATGGTTCTCTGATTTCAAGCTCGTTAAAAAATCAAACCAACTTTGAGCATTGTTTTCTGATTTCAAGCTCGTTAAAAAATGAAACCAGTTATGAAGATAGTTTTTTGCGTCTTTGTGGAAGCCTCGTTAAAAATGAAACAGAGTTTATGAGCATAGTTCCCATTTCCATGTCAAGCTCATTAAAAAATGAAATAGTGGTCTGGGGATTATACCTAAAGTCATGAGCATAGTTCTTCTCCTGTGTCAGGCTTGTTAAAAAATGAAATGGTTTTCCCCCTCTCTTTTTGAGTCAAGTCCTTCGTCTAGAATTTGAATTTTCATTTCATCCACCTGTGCTGTTGGACGAAACAAAGCTTGCGGGGCAATGTTTTCAGCTACTGGACTTCATGCTGAAGTTAGAGCCGCTAGTTTCTTAAGTTGGGGGCTAAGTACCAACCATCCCTGTATTATGCGTTGGGAAGTCCAAGCATAGTTTTCTATGGTTCAATCTTGTGTAAAAATGAAACCACCTTACCTCAAGCATAGTTTCTTCTGGTTCAAGCTTGTGTAAAAATGAAACCAGGTCCAAGCATAGTTTTGTTTAGTTTTTAAGCTTGTGTAAAAATAAAATCTATCCCAAGCATAGTTTTGTTTTGTTTTAAAGCTTGCGTAAAAATGAAAACAATCCTGAGCTTATTCTTTTTTCTTTCTCATGCTCGTAAATACATGAGAATAAGTTACTGAGATTAGTCTTTGTTCTTTCTCATGCTCGTAAATACATGAGAATAGGTTACCAATCTTAGCCTTTGTTCTTTCTCATGCTCATAAATCAATGAGAATGTAACTGAGTATACTTTTATCACTTTTTTGGACTCGTAAAGGTTATACAAAAAATGAACACACTGGAGTTCCATTTAAGCTCTTTTCAGACTCTATAAACATGAAAATATTGCTGAGCGACCTTGTTCTTTTCACGCTCGTAAAAGTATTTGAAGAAAACATTTGATGAGCGATAGTTTATCACTTTTTCGGTCTCATTAAACTAATTTATGAAAAAGGAACTGAGAGAGTTCTCTTTAAGTGTTTTTCAGACTCTTTAAATATGAAAAACCCATGAGTTTTCTTTCTTTGAACTCGTTAAACAAACATCGAAAGGCCCATATGGGACCGGAGTTTTCTTTAAGTGTTTTTCAGACTCTCTAAATGTGAAAAACCCATAAGTTTTCTTTCTTTGGTCTCGCAAAACAAACATCGAAAGACCCATATGGGACCAAACCACTCCTTCTTAGGGTTCGTTAAACATACTCTGAGGGACTTGTCCAGAGGATGAGCTTACATTTCAAGCATATGTTATCCTCCTCAAGCTTGTGTAAAAATAAAGAGGTACTCTCTAGAAATGGTGAGGGAAAATTTGGGAAAGAAATGTGTCTAAACCTATATTCCATGGAAGAGTCGCTTTTAAACATGACACCCTTTCACTTGCTTTGTGTCTAGGTTTGAAAATTCTCTTGTCTCTTGATCATACTCCTTTATAAGATTACAAATTGGTCTGTGGTCCCTGTTGTTGAGATAGTGTTTCCAAGACAGTTGTCGTGTCATCAATATGTTCAAAGAGAAGTTCAACCCAGAAATCCTTCTATTGCGTCGGCCATTTCTGCAGTCCTTAAGCCTTCTATTGCATTGGCCATCCCTGAGTTAGTCCTAAATCATTTGTTACTCTAGTCTACTTCAAATCTTGTTACCCGTTTTGTGTCATTTATGGAGGATACATTAAGGCCTTCATGTGACGAGTCTTTTCCTGTCGACTTCAACTCATTATCCAGGAATTAGACTTAGAAACTAATTGGTACCTTGGAACTTGCATGCCTCAATGGCAGGTTTCCTCTCTTTCGATAGTGGGTTTTCATTATTGACCCTTGATCGGGAGATTCCGCCAAGTGTTCGACTTCAACTCATTATTCACATTCGTTGGATTGTACTAGTGTAACTTGGGAGTCATTGACATTAATGGTGATTTACCTAGCACTTGTTAATGGTATACACTAATGACTGGTAATCAAGTGGTTTCTATGATGTTCGACTTCAACACATGTATTCACCTGGTTAGATTTGTACTATAGAGTGGTGGAGATGAAGACCCTGAATCTTTTCTCATAGATTCAGGTTGCGTTGAAGTATATTAAGTTTGTACTGTTGCATAGATCCACATTGTATGTCTCATGGCTATGTTCAAATTTGAGTCTTTAACACATAGATCCATAGTGTATTTTTGGTGGCTATGTTCATATTTGAGTCATATTGGCATGGATCCACAATGTATGTTTGGTGGCCATGACCTGTATTACTTGACATGGATCTTCGTATGTCGGCATTTATGCTTTGAGTCATTTGTATTCTAAGTATGGGAATGCCTACCTCAGTGATGATACATTATTGTACTGTATTTCCTTGTTTGTTGGCAGGTTTCCGACCGACATGTTCCTTGTTCCCTACACCTACTCGATAAAGTATTTCAGTTATCACTCTATTCTAACTTCATACTTTGGGGGGCTCTCTGTTACACATTATTTTCATCATCCCTATGATTTTTAATGATGTAAACCTATCTGTTGTTTTTAGAGGGGTAAATAGCTTGAATTCATGAAGAAAGAAGGGAGAAGAACTTTCCTTGAGAGAAGAAATTGGATTTTCCTTTGTAAAAACCCTATTAAGGAGGATTTCCACAGGTTTCTCTATACATAGGGTGTAGAAAGCCTAATTTTTGCAGGTTCTACTATACCTAGGTCTCGTATTTTCTGCAGGTTGCATTATAGCTAGGGTGCAGCGGCCTTCGTACGTAGTAAAAATGAGCATTTTCTCGATGCTTCTAGAAGGATAAGCTTCTATGGTGAGGTGGTATCCGAATGGTTTGGATCTTACTCGCTTTCATGATTTAGTGGGATCGTCCTAACCTCCTCACCTTATCCTCTTCAGCATATAAAAGGAGAGGAGCTCTCATGGAGAAAGTTAGCTTGATTGGGTTGGAAAGTCCTTGAGCCTTTGAGATTAGAAATTTGGCATGAGATTGTTAGCTTGGTTTGTTGGCTTTGAGATTTGCTTTGTCAAGATAGATTGTGAGTAGCTATCAGATCCATGGTCTCAAAATCCTTGGAGCAAGAAGTGTGTGGGAAGAAAGGAACTATTGGAAGGAACCTGACAACATCAAGGCATCTGGTTGTATCTTTCTTCCACATTATTTAATATAGTGACATGATTCTTTCCCATAGAATTATCTCATTTTATTGCATGACTCGTTGATCACATGCATAGGTTGTCATTGAATATACTTTACTACTTTCACTTTGGTTGGTTTGTGTCTCACTACAGGATCAGTATCACAAGAGCACTGGAGTGAAGCAGGGACAACAAAGGCATAAGGAAGCGATATTCAAAGGTATTTCACTGATCCTTTATTTGATGATAGATTCAATGATTAGAACTTAGGGAAAGTGCCATGTCTTGTCTTGTTTTGTTCTAGATCTAGGTGGATCTAGGGAGATTAGTTTATGTCCACATTTACCGATTTCTCCTACAACACCCATAGATTCTAATTTCTACGTCATCCTAGGCTGCCATGATTAACACAAAACAAAAAAGATTTTTCCATTTGTAACACTAAAGGTTTATTAGTTTTACATAAACACAAATATATGTTAAGTAAATAATGTAGCCCTGTTCAAGGTCCAAGTGTTGTAACCTTTGCTCTAATACCATATGTAATGTACCTCAAAAGAGTCATAATTTTTTTTTTCTTTCTATGAGGCATTAAATCTCCATTGCTGTTATGATTTCCATTTTGGTTAAATCTCTAAGGGTTTTAATAATTCCCCCTTTAGTTTCCATCTACTTATCTAAACATATGAGCATCTATGTCATAGGTTAATCTTAGGACTTACAGTCCTAGTCTCTCTTTACACAAGAGATTCCCTAAGGGTTGCTCACAATACTATTGAATCTAGCCATTTGAAAAAAATAAACACTTTCTTACCACATATATATATATATATATATATATATATATATATATGGCCACGGGTAAGATTCTATAACCACAGTTGAAGGGAAGTGGCTTAGCGGTAATGCGTTTAGAATTAAGTTTCATGGTTTCGATTATCAATGGGCTCCCTTCACGAATTATCTAAAGTTAATAATATTCTCGTTCTCTTGTCCCGCAGGAATTTGAGTAATGAGAACTTGTGTTGTTTCGAATTAACCAAACAAAGCTCTAAAGATCCTTCTCTCGAACTAAAATTTAACTATAATAGAACAATTGTCGTGTATGTGTACTAACTTGTCGAATCTCAGAAGAATTCATTTACTTCTCGAATTAACTTGATGTGAGAGAGAAGATTACTGTCAGAAAGGAGTTAAGTGTAATATCCCGCTCTGGTGCACTGAGCAAACATATTCTTTGAGGACACTTGCTCGCAAGTGATCCAGATTATTATGATATTAAAACATTTGACTTTGATTATGATGTGTCATGGGTAGATGACATGTTGTTTTACTACATTGACATAGACAAGTTCTATTGACTCAGTTTTACTGAGTGTGTAGGGTTTTGGACCTTGAGGATGCAGAGGCATCGATGGAACACCTTGGAATCTGGATCGAGTCAGGGAGTGTGCTATTGGGGTTTGATTGATTTACTATGATATTAATACATTTTGATTTGATGTTGTGATGTGGACATGTTATGACATGATTTTTTGATTATGTAGGCTGACGATAGCTTGCCGACCAGACTCACATATGGAGTAAAGGGGTCACACATGACTACCAGAGAGGTTGAAGGAGAGGTGTGGACAACAGCCCTACCACAACCTAATAGCACTCCCATCGTGGCTCAAACTGTAGGTTAACGATTACCCAGTTCAAGAGGACCCACGATGTCATGAGGGAAGACTGCGATAGTTGCTCACGATGATTCTAAGGGGCATGCAATAAGGCGGGGGCCTTATTCCTTAGAAGCCCTTAGTCTCCCACAAGTTCACCTGGCGGAGTGTTGACTCTAGGGGTTATTGATGTCTGCCAATCAGTCAAGAGGTGGGTGGCACCCTTGGAGCACGTAGTGCATCCTGAAGGGCACATCGCGCAAAAGAAGCAAAAGAGGTGAGTGGCACCCTTGGAGCACGTGATGCATCCTAAAGGGCACGTCGCGCAAAAGAACAAAAGAGGTGAGTGGCACCCTTGGAGCACGTAGTGCATCCTGAAGGGCATGTTGCGTTGATGATGATAAAGGAACGAACCTAGATGGCCCTGAGACAAATATCTCATTAAGAAATTTTAAAATAATTTCCCTAATTAAAAGGTTGTCCAGTTCAAAATCTAAGTCCTAAGTCTAAAACTTCGCTAGGGGTAAAATTTTGTCTACCCTTAAGGAAATATCTCTATAAAAATAAAGTAATAAAAAGTTAAAATAAAAACCACTTGAGTAATAATTTTGGTCTGCATAAATTTTTGGTAACATGAGGAGATTAAGAATTTAATAAAATGTGTGGATGTAAAACTTAAAGAGGCAATTAATTACTTTAACTTAAGCTAGTAAAAAAATATATATAGTAAATTAATAATAAAAGGGAAGGGAGGTTAACATGCACAATTGTCATTTTTGGCTCTAATTAAAATGGGAAAGAAGGAAATATAAAAATTAGGAAACAAGGGAATGAGGCAACATAAAAAGGGAAAGAGGGGAACTCATGGTAAAAAGTGGGAAACAAACTTAGTAAAGAATCTGCATTTAAGAGCCTTCTATTTTTGAACTGATTTAGCAATTTCATTTTAGGGAAAGCCTTAAAACATGTAAGGGAATATAGGGACACCTAGGAGCGAATTTAGGAGTAACTCTAGATGGGTGGGGGAATTAAGACAATTCATTAATTAAAGAAAATAATAAAAGGAGAAATGTGGGGGATGGATGACACTTGTACGAAGGATAATTTTTAGGGAATTTTTGTTAAAACTTTAATTAAATGAGATTTAGGGAAAGAAAGGAAGTGGGAAAACTCTATAAAATAGAGGAAGGAGAAGGATGGAGGAGATCGACTGTTACCATAATGTTACGCTACCGGAATAGTGACTTGACTGATTTACTTGTGGGAGTTGGGTTTTCCCAGCTCAGGGAGGAGTGGTAGCTCGGCCTTGCGAGGCGAGCTGGGAGCTAGACGTACCATCTGGAAAGTGTGTGGCCCCTTTGTGGCTCGGGGGGCTAAGGGGGAAGCAGAGTACCCCTAGCGTTGGCTAGGAGGTACCGGTGAGGTCTCTATAGTCGGCCAGCGGGAGCGGCACGGAGCACACAGACGTCATTCAAAGTGAGCGATAAGGCAACGATATGCTCTTATATTTGGGAGAGTAGAATGCAATAGGCCTTAGGCTTGGATATGAATATTGATTGTAAAGGAATTCGGCATGCTTTTACCTATTGTTATCTCATTTTTCTTCATTTTTATATCTCGCTGAACCTTTCTGTGTATTTCTTTCTTGACTGCGTTATATTGCTGCTTATGGGTTCTGTGTTTTAAAATATGGAAGGACGTTCTGGCCCACCGTCTACCCCATTGGTGGTTTTTGATAGTCTACATTCTCGCCATTCATTCAATCCTTTTACTTTCCATCATTCAACCGATTCAATACTGTAGACATTTTTTTACTTAGTGTTAAATCTTGGTACTTTCTTTTTATCTCATGGGACTATCAGTGTGTGGCATTCCTGAATGCGGTGTATTGGCGGATTTTCAGCTCTACGTTATTTTTATTGTAACTCATTTGCTTGACTGGCATGCTACTTCATCAGCCATATATGTTGATGGGGGAAAATTTGTTGATGGGAAGGGGCACAGTAGTGAGGAATAAATGTCATGGAGTTCCTCGAGTTCATTTCTCTTAAGGAGTAAAAGTCTTCATAAGTTGTAATATTTACTTGAACTTATGTACTGGATATTTTGTCTCTGATTCAATTTGAATCGAGCCTTGCATGGAAGTAGTCTTCTTGGGTTGGATCATCCATGTCTAAAATTTCACGCTACAACCTTCGGCCTTACTTGACCCAATAACCAAGAGGTTTGTTGCGCGCGCTCGGGCATCCTGGTAATTTTCTGTTGAGTAGGGACTACACTAATGCCCATGAGCAGAGGGATAACCCACTCGCTCTGTTCGAACTTTTTTTTTCTCGATCCGGTCCATCCTGTGTAAAAAAGTATCTAGTTTCAAAGCTACCTCCATTGCTTAACCGAGATTCTTCCAAAATTGGTTGACATGCCTCTTTCTCCTGACTTAACTGAAACAACTATGTTCAGCCATTGCTATGTAAGGGATTTTGGTGAGAGTTTGTTCTTAGTTAAACTGTTTACCAATTGATCTCTGGATGGGTAAGATACAACAAGGTAGTAAATCTCCTTAAAGTTTATGACAGAAATTTAGGTGACTTTCGGCTGTAGCAATAACTAATTTAATTGAAGGATTGACAGTTGTTATGGCAGTAACCCTAACATGACCATTTCAATTTACCAAAATTTAATTCATGGCAGTAAAATCTGACAGAAACATTACCCTTTGGACATAATCTATCCCTGCGTCTTCTGGACTCCTTGCCAGCCTATTCACTAATGACAGTAAGTTCAAATGTCAGTAAAAGATAATGATTCCACTTTAAATGCCTAAGTGTACCCTCACCTTGTGACTTTACCCTTACCTGGATGCAAATAGTAGTAAATGCTTCTATTGCATATTTATTAACGCATGGTTATTTGCTCATGATAAATGCTAGGATGTATTATGATCAACACTCTTTTTGCCTTGCATTCAGACTTATGTTAATGCCTCATTGATTTTTAGTATAACTAATGATAGCATTTTAGTTGTAGATTGATACCATTATATTGAGATTTATGACTGATTGGATGGAGGTTAGGATTCAATCGATGGGGCCCTACACGATGAATTAATGATTTAATTGAATGAAGAATAATAACTAGCTTGCAACTTCAGACTTGCTAAATAGATAAGCAATTCATGTTAGTTGAATTATTGATGAACAACTAAGGTATTGTTTCTTACACCAGAAGTAAATTAGCTTTCTTCTATTTTATTAATGTCCCATTTCTTCTTTTCATTTAAATAATAATATGTTTTAATTTAACCTTTATCATTCCATTATTGTTATGTGGTGAACCAATAATGTACCTAAACTATCTTAGTGTAGACCCTTATTGTTCAGAGTGGGTGAAGTGAATGATTATTTTAGAAACTTGGTTTAGACATCCTCTTATGTTTAGGAATTGGTTAAAGTTTTTAATGATTATTACATTAGAGCATTGAAGTGCTTTATTAATAATAACAAATCATTATTAATGTTACTATGGGATGAGGAAATTTGGTGTAAATATTGTTAAGAGGTACATAATATGGTCCTTGGGATATTGTTACATATATATGCAAATTGTTGGATATTGCTTTTAAATAGAACTCTTATAACAATTATGATATGGTAAGACACATTGATTGAGATAGTACTTTGATGACACTATAATTTAAATCTGTGCAACTGTTTTGTTTTAATGCTTATTTAGATTGTACCTTATTGATAAATCACCTTTAGCCATGCTAAGTTGGGCTTCTGACATATGACTAAAACAGATGGTAACTATCTACTAGGTTGACTTGATGATTGAGCGGGTTATTGGCGAAGTCCTTTCTGGCTTGCGCTTCCTATTGAGGGTGTTGTGGTTCCTTTTAAATATTGTGTACTTGGTCTGAAAACCTTTTTATGCTTAGTCTGCTTGTGTTGGGCGGGATGTAGACACCTCCATGTTCCTCAGAATAGTCGTCAGCCCCGAGACCTTAAATGGTTAAAATCGATGGGAACCTGGGCTTGAGCATTGCTTATGTGTCTTGGAGGTCCTAACCATTACAGGGTAGGACGGGCGGGTAGTCAGTCTTATTATTTTGTCAGTTTATTGTTGTTCTTTACTGCAGATGTTGATGTGCATCTTAGATCCTTATGTTGATATCATAGTTGTATGCGTCATGATTCGTCGTCATGTGGCGACGTAGAGTATAATGTCTTGTTACCCTTGTACACACGCACAAAAAATAAAAAAATAAAAATTTTCACTTGTTATAAGAGGTTATCATTGTAACGAGGGGGACCATTACATATGGTATCAAAGTGGGTTCAACCCGTGACTTGGGATCACTACGGCTTTCAATGACATGATTTGATTATACTGTTGCTAATCGAGTTGATTGTGTGCATGCAGGTAATCATGGTTAGAGGACGACATGGAGGCAGATGACGGGGTGCTAGTGGAGGAGGCGTGACGCCTCCAGTAGAATCCACACCTGAGGGGTCTAACCCCCAGGGAGATGAGCAGGTTCTCGGACAGGAGCAGATAGCTGATGGTGATGTAGTCAGGATGATGAGATCTTTTCAGTGCATGTCCGAGGCACTGATCATCCGTTTGGATAGAGATGAGGCCAGGGCACTGGCACCTACTTAGGTTCCACCACGCACTCTGGTTGGTACTGGTAGCATTCATCGTGAACTCGAGAAGGTCAAATTTCTCAAGTTCTTTGGTGCTCCGGATGATGCAGCCACTGAGGCATGGTTGGAGAATGTGCTTCACACTTTGCAAGTATACCTCCAACATGAAGGTCTGCATGGCGGTCTTTCAACTAAAGGGGAGAACTCTTCTATGGTGGAAGACGCTCCTACCACAGCTGAACATGGCCGTTGAAGACGTGTCATGGGAACTGTTCGAGGAACGGTTCCGAGAGAGGTACCTTTTAGAGGAATTCATTGAGCGTCAACTCAATGAGTTCAACGCCTTATGATAGGGAGGTCGTACGGTACCCGAGTACGAGGCCCATTTTATGGACCTGCTTCGATATGATCTGCACCTTAACACTGAGAAACTTAAGGTCAACAGGTTCATATTCGGCCTTAATGACAGCCTGCGTGCAAAGGTTAGGATTTTTATGCCTCAAACCTTACACGATGTCATCCAAAAGGCCCTCATAGCAGAGGAGGAGCTTATCAGTGGGGGTCAGACCAGGACTCCAGCGAGACCAGCAGGGCAGGTTCCATCTGGAACACAATAGCACCAAACACCTGCGAGGCATACACCGAGATATCATGGCTTCCATAGGGGATCCACTTTCCCTACACCCCGGTGACCATCCCCTCAACAATGGACACCTTATCGGGGACCACCGCATCAGCAACAACATCGCCCACAGCAGCATCAATTTAGGCCTGTTTAGCAGAACAAACCAGGGTTCCTGGCCGGTGGGCCGTCATCTTCTACTTTGGGTACCAAGACTGCTGGGCCGAAGAAGGGGTGTTGGACATGTGGGGAGACACACTACCAGTGCGACTGTCCTATGGAGAGAACCATAGCGTTTGGATCAGCTAGACCCACTACCGTGGGAGATGTGGGCAAGGCCCATGGGATTCATGCAGTGGTGAATAACTGCCAGGCAAAGCACCAATCGACTATGCTCGAGACGACAGGTACTGTCGCTAACTAGACCCTTAGTATTTTGATAGATCCTGGTGCTACCGAGAGTTTCATTTCTGGTGCATCATTAAAAAAGATTAAGGTAAAGGCAGTCGAACAGGACGAGTTTAACTTTGTAGAGATGGATTCGAGAGCTAAACATAAGGTTGGAGGAAAGGTTATGGACTGTATCCTTAACCTTAGAGAGTTTGTCACAAGGGCCAACCTGTACGTCATGATCCTAGGATCTTATGATGTCATGATTGGTATGGATTGGCTGGAATCACATGAAGCGATACTCAACTGTAAAACAAAATGGTTGAGCTTGGTCGATGACAAGGGTCAGAGATGTATGATTGTAGGACGAAACCAGGGAGTTTCCTTAAGGTTCACCTCTTCCTTACAGTTATGGAAGAGTATGCACAAGGGGTTCAAGATTTATGCGATCCTTGCATTAAACACGAAGGGAGTAGCAGAAGGTCTTGAGCACCTTCCGGTGGTGAGAGAGTTTGCAGACGTGTTTCCAGAAGAGTTACCTGGGATGTCGCCGGAGAGGAAATTGGAGTTTACCATAGAACTAAAACTAGGGACTGAACTGAAAGCAAGAATGCCTTATCGGATGTCGACCCCATAGTTATAAGAGTTAAAAATGCAACTGAAGGAGTTGTTGGACTTGGGACTGATACGTCCTAGTGTGTCACCATGGGGTGCACCTATTATTTTCATATGAAATAAGGATGGATCGTGGAGGATTTTCATTGACTACCATCAATTGAACAAGTCTACGATCAAGAATCAATATCCATTGTCGAGAATTGATGACCTGTTCGATCAAATGAAGGGTGCGACGGTGTTCTCCAAGATCGATTTGTGATCAGGGTATCACCAGTTGTGGATCAAGGAGGATGAGGTCCCTAAGACCGCCTTTAAGACGAGGTTTGGACATTACAAGTTTACTATTTTACCGTTTGGACTGACAAACGCCCCAAGGGTGTTTATGAGTTTGATGAACTGGGTGTTCCGCGAGTACTTGGACAAGTTTGTCCAAGTGTTCATTGACGATATTTTGATTTACTCTCGTACGAATGAGGAGCATGACGAACACTTGCGCTTGGTACTGTAGTGTCTACGAGAGCACAAATTGTATGGGAAATTGTCCAAATGCTCTTTATCGAAGATTCACTACTTAGGGCATGTCATCTCCGACGAAGGTATCACCATGGATCTAGCCAAGGTCAAGGCTATTATGGAATGGCCTGTGTCGACGAATGTCATGGAAGTGCGTAGCTTTATGGGTTTAGTAGGATACTATCAACGATTTATCGAGGGATTTTATAAGATAGCAAATCCGATCACGGAATTGCAGAAGAAAAACAAGAAGTTTGTTTGGACCGAGAAATGTGCAGAAGCATTTCAGAGGCTTAAGGAGTTGTTGACAACAACGTCGATACTAAAGGTCCCTGACATGGACATGAACTTCTTGGTATGCACAGACTCATCCAAGGAAGGCTTAGGCGGAGTCTTGATGCAAGACGAATGAGTGATTGCTTACATTTCGAGGAAACTGAGAAGGCATGAGGAGAACTATGCGACGCACGATTTGGAGTTATTAGCCATCGTATATGCCTTGAAGGTTTGGAGACACTACCTTGTTGGACGAAAATTTGAACTAAGGATTGATCATTGTGAACTACAACACATTTTTACGCAAAGTGACCTGAACCCATGACAACGGCGTTGGTCGGAATTGCTTAGCGAGTATGACTTTGAGATTACTTACATAAAGGGAATAGTGAACCGAGTGGCAGATGCTTTGAGTCGGAGGCCACACATCTTTTCGGTGTTGCCTCTTCAGACGAATCTATGTGAAAATATTATAACTTTATAGCGTGACGAAGACTGGTACAAAGAGGTCGAGGGTTTTATCAGACAAAACACAATGATGGTACCATGATATGAGGGATTTTCATTTGATAGCGATGGTTTATTGAGGTTTAAAAGTTGGATTTACGTACCACCAAATGACGAGTTGAGGATGTTGATCCTGAGCGAGGATCATATAGTAGTTTACATGGCTCACTTGGGAGTCATGAAGATGAGGGCAGACCCTAAATCCTTATTTTTCTGGAGGGGAATGAAGGTCGACATAGTCAACTATGTGGCCAGATGTATGGAGTGTCAGTAGGTAAAGGTTAAACATAGACACCCAATAGGATTACTACAACCACATGTCATTCCGGAATCAAAATGGGAGGTTATTTCAATGGATTTTATTGTTGGATTGCCATTGATGGTAAGCAGACATGACTCAATTTTCGTAGTTGTATACCCTCTGATGAAGAGTGCTCACTTTATTCCTATGCGTACGATGTATCATGCACCTGACATAGCTAGAATTTTCATCAGTGAGATTGTGAGGCTGCATGGCGTGCCTAAGAGGATCATATCCAATTGAGGATCAGTGTTTACTAGATGATTTTGGATGAGTTTCCAAGAGGCCTTGGGAACCCAACTTAACTTTAGTACCACATATCACCCAGATAATGACGGGCAAACCGAGCGAATGAACCAAACCTTGGAAGACATGTTGCACATGTACGTAATGGACCAACAAAAGCGTTGGGAAGAATTCTTGCCTCTAGTAGAGTTTGCTTACAACAACAGTTACCAAAGCACCATTAAGATGGCACCCTTCGAGTTTCTTTTCGGGTGACCGTGTCGAATGCCCTTGAGTTGGGATCGGCTTGAGGATAGGGTCCTGGTGGGACTAGAAGCAATCCAAGAAATGGAAGAGCAAATGCAAACAATATGACAAAGGATTAAAGAAGTGCAGGATTGACAGAAGAGTTATGTTGATGCGCACCGAGTTGACCATAGTTACGAGGTCGGCGATCGAGTCTTCTTGCGGGTTAAACCGCATAAAAGTTCGATCAAGTTTGGGAAGGGAGCTAAAATCTCTCCTAGGTTCATGGGACCCTTTGAGATTGTGGATAAAAAGGGGCCCATGGCCTATCGACTAGCCTTGCCTGATTCTTTGAGGCGTATGCACGATGTTTTCCATGTATCTGTTTTGAGACATTATATTAGTGATCCTACACATGTTATTGACATGAGTTCCTTGCAGGTATCAGACGAGGGAACTCTCATGGCTGAGTCGGTCCTCATCTTAGATCACCGCATTTGACAATTATGACGTTGAATGATAGATCAGGTCAAGGTCCAGTGGGACAATTATAGTCTGCAGTCGGCGACCTGCGAGGATGCATATGATATGCTCTAGCAGTTTCCATTTTTGTTTGATAGCTAGACATATGACACTGTGATACACTTTATTTTCAGCATTTATACTGTGAAACTTCGGGATGAAGTTTAGACCAAGGGAGGGTGTATGTAACATCCTGATCTGGTGCACTAAGCGAACTTATTCTTTGAGGACACTTGCTCGCAAGTGATCCATATTATTATGATATTAAAACATTTGACTTTGATTATGATGCGTCATGGGTAGATGACATATTGTTTTACTGCATTGACATAGATAGGTGTTATTGACTCAGTTTTACTGAGTGTTTAGGGTTTTGGACCTTGAGGATGCAGAGGTATCGATGGAACCCCTTGGACTTCGGATCGAGTCAGGGAGTGTGCTATTGGGGTTTGATTAATTTACTGTGATATTAATACATTTTGATTTGATGTTGTGATGTGGACATGTTCTGACATGATTTGTTGATGATGTAGGCTGACGATATCTTGCTGACTAGACTCACATATGGAGTAAAGGGGTCACACACGACTACCAGAGAGGTTGAGGGAGAGGTGTGGACAGTAGCCCTGCCACAACCTACTAGCACTCCCGTCATGGCTTGAACTGTAGGTTGACGATTACCTAGTTTGAGAGGACCCATGATGCCATGAGGGCAGACTGCGACAGTCGCTCACGATGATTCTAAAGGGCGCACAATAAGGCGGGAGACTTATTCCTTAGAAGCCCTTAGTCTCCCACAAGTTCACCTGGCGGAGTGTTGATTCCAGGGGTTATTGATGTCTACCAATCAGTCAAGAGGTGGGTGGCACCCTTGGAGCACGTGGTGTGTCCTGAAGGGCACATCGCACAAAAGAAACAAAAGAGACGAGTGGTACCCTTGGAGCACGTGGTGAGTCCTAAAGGGCACATCGCGCAAAAGAAAAAAAGAGGCGAGTGACACCCTTGGAGCACGTAGTGCATCCTGAAGGGTAAGTCGCGTTGATGATGATAAAGGAACGAACCTAGATGGCCCTAAGACAAATATCTCATTAAGAAATTTTAAAATAACTTCCCTAATTAAAAGGTCGCCCAGTTCAAAATCTAAGTCCTAAGTCTAAAACTTCGCTAGGGGTAAAATTTTGTCTACCCTTAAGGAAATATCTCTATAAAAATAAAGTAATAAAAAGTTAAAATAAAAACCCACTTGAGTAATAATTTTGGTATGCATAAATTTTTGGTAACATGAAGAGATTAAGAATTAAATAAAATGTGCGGATGTAAAACTTAAAGAGGCAATTAATTACTTTAACTTAAGCTAGTAAAGAAAAATTATATACTAAATTAATAATAAAAGGGAAGGGAGGTTAACATGCACAATTGTCATTTTTGGCTCTAATAAAATGGGGAAAGAAGGAAATATAAAAATTAGGAAACTAGGGAATGAGGCAACATAAAAAGGGAAAGAGGGGAACTCATGGTAAAAAGCGGGAAACAAACTTAGTAAAGAATCTGCATTTAAGAACCTTCTAATTTTGAACTGATTTAGCAATTTCATTTTAGGGAAAGCCTTAAAACATGTAAGGGAATCTAGGGACACCTAGGAGGGAATTTAGGATTAAATCTAGGTGGGTGGGGGAATTAAGACAATTTATTAATTAAAGAAAATAATAAATGGAGAAACGTGGGGGATGGATGACACTTGTACGAATGAGAATTTTTAGGGAATTTTTATTAAAAATTTAATTAAATGAGATTTAGGGAAAGAAAAGAAGTGGGAAAACTCTATAAAATAGAGGAAGGAGAAGGATGAAGGGGATCAACTATTAGTGTAACGTTACACTGTCGGAATAGTGACTTGACTGATTTACTTGTGGGAGTTGGGTTTTCCCAGGTTGGAGAGGAATGGTATGTCAGCCTTGCGAGGCAAGCTGGGAGCTAGATGTACCATCTGGATAGTGTGTGGCCCCTTTGCGTCTCGGGGGGCTAAGGGGGAAGAAGAGTACCCCTAGCGTTGGTTGGGAGGTACCGGTGAGGTATCGACGGTCGACGAGCGGGAGTGACATGTAGTGTGCGGACATCATTCGAAACAGGCAATAAGGCATCAATATGCTCTTTTATTTGGTAGAGTAGAATGCAGTAGGCCTTAGGCTTGGATCTGAATATTGATTGGAAAGGAATTCAGCATGCTTGTACCTAGTGTTATCTTGTTTTTCTTCATTTTTATATCTCGCTGAACCTTTCTGCGTATTTCTTTCTTGAGTGCGTTATATTGCTGCTTATGGGTTTTGTGTTTTAAAAGATGGAAGGACGTTCTGGCCCGCCATCTACCCCGTTGGTTGTTTCTGATAGTCTACATTCCTGCCATTCATTCAATCCTTTTACTTTCCATCATCCAACCAATTCAATATTGTAGACATGTTTTTACTTAGTGTTAAATCCTGGTACTTCCTTTTTATGTCATGGGACTGTCAGTGTGTGGCATTCCTGAATGCGGTGTATTGCCAGGATTTTAGCTCTACGTTATTTTTATTGTAACTCATTTGCTTGACTGGCATGCTATTTCTTAAGCCATATGCGTTGATGGGGGCGAATTTGTTGATGGGAAGGGGCACAGTAGTGAGGAATAAATTTCATGGAGTTCCTCAAGTTCATTTCTCTTAAGGAGTAAAAGTCTTCATAAGCTGTAATATTTACTTGAACTTATGTACTGGATATTTCATCTCTGATTCAATTTGAATCAAGCCTTGCATGGAAGTAGTCTTCTAGGGTTGGAACTGTCCATGTCCGAAATTTCACCCTGCAACCTTCGGCCCTACTTGACCCAATAACCAAGAGGTTTGTTGCGCGCGCTTGGGCATCCTGGTAATTTTCTATTGAGTAGGGACTACACTAATGCCCATGGGCAGAGGGATAACCCACCCGCTCTGTTCGAACTTTTTTTTTCTTGGTCTGGTTCGTCCTATGTAATAAAGTCTCTAGTTTCGAAGCTACCTCCATTGCTTAACCGTGATTCTCCCAAAATTGGTTGACATGCCTCTTGCTCCTGACTTAACTGAAACAACTACGTTCAGCCATTGCTACGCAAGGGATTTTGGTGAGAGTTTGTTCTTAGTTAAACTGTTCGCCAATTGATCTCTGGATGGGTAATGTGCTGGATGTGTTAGCGGTGACAATTTGGTGGTAAACACAATTTAATTGTTGTTACCACTTTCAGCTAGCACAAATCCAGGCCTCAAAGGATCATGTTCGATTCTGGATAACATTTTTTCCTTGCTTCGGCGTGGTTATATTTGTGAGAAGCACGAAGAAGAATATTAATAATAAAACTATTTACCTGGGCCATCGATAGCGATGGAATTATAACCTTGTCAACTGTCAAGCGTAATTTCAACTTCTTGGCATTTTGAGATTTTTTTTTTTTAACTGTTATACCCTCCTAACTTCACCTGAAATTTAAGAGCAGTTTATAATGGTAACCTTGATATGATTGAATGCACTAGGTTACAGTTTTGTGAGTCCCTAACACCAAAGTTGACATAGCTACCTCTAAAATAGAGAGAGTTGGTGCCTTCTGATAGAGTTAAAACCTCGCCTTAAATTCCAGCGACCAGGTTGATAGATCGATACCCCTACTTAAAGCAAGATACAACAAGGCAGTAAATCTCCTTAAAGTTTATGACAAAAATTTAGGTGACTTTCAGCTGTAGCAGTAACTAATTTAATTGAAGGATTGACAGTTGTTATGGCAGTAACCCTAGGGTGACCGTTTTGATTTACCATAATTTAATTCATGGCAGTAAAATCTGGCAGAAACATTAATCTTTGGACAAAATCTATCCCTACGTCTTCTGGACTCCTTACCAGCGTATTCACTAACGGAAGTAAGTCAAATGTCAGTAAAATTTAATGATTCCGCTTTAAACGCTTGAGTTTACCCTCGCCCTATGACTTTACCCTTACCTGGATGCGAATAGAAGTAAATGCTTCTATTGTGTATTTATTATCGTCTGGTTATTTGCTCATGATAAATGCCAGGATGTATTTTGATCAACACTCTTTTTGCCTTGCGTTCAACCTTATGTTAATGCCTCGTTGCTTTTTAGTATAACTAATGATAGAATTTTAGTTATAGATTGATACCATTATATTGAGATTTATGATTGATTGGATGGAGGTTAGGATTCAATCGATGGGGCCCTACAGGATGAATTAATGATTTAATTGAATGAAGAATAAGAACTAGCTTTCAACTTCAAAGTTGCTAAATATATAAGTGATTCATGTTAGTTGAATTATTGATGAACAACTAAGGTATTGTTTCTTGCACCAGAAGTAAATTAGCTTTCTTCTATTTTATTAATGTCCCATTTCTTCTTTTCATTTAAATAATAATATCTTTTAATTTAACCTTTATCATTCCATTATTGTTATGTGGTGAACCAATATTGTACCTAAAATATCTTAGTGTAGACCCTTATTGTTCAGAGTGGGTGAAGTGAATGATTATTTTAGAAACTTGGTTTAGACATCCTCTTATGTTTAGGAAATGGTTAAAGTTTTTAATGGTTATTACATTAGAGCATTGAAGTGCTTTATTATTAATAACAAATCATTATTAATGTTACTGTGAGATGAGGAAATTTGGTGTAAATATTGTTAAGAGGTACATAATTTGGTCCTTGGGATATTGTTACATATATATACAAATTGTTGGATATTTCTTTTAAATATAACCCTTATAACAATTATGATATGGTAAGACACATTGATTGAGATAGTACTCTGATGACACTATAATTTAAAATTGTTCATCTGTTTTGTTTTAAGGCTTATTTAGATTATACCTTATTGATAAATCGCCTTTAGCCATGCTAAGTTGGGCTTGTGATAGATGACTAAAATAGACGGTAACTATCTACTAGCTTGACTTGACAATTGAGCGGGTTATTGGCGAAGTCATTTCTGGCTTGCGCTTCCCATTGAGGGTGTTGTGGTTCCTTTTAAATATTGTGTACTTGGTATGAAAACCTTTTTATGCTTGGTGTGCTTGTGTCGGGCAGGATGTAGACACCTCCATGTTCTGCAGAATAGTCGCCAGCCCTGAGACCTTAAATGGTTAAAATCGATGGGAACCTGGGCTTAAGCATTGCTTATGTGTCTTGGAGGTCCTAACCATTGCAGGGTAGGACAGGCGGGTAGTCAGTCTTATTATTTTGTCCGTTTATTGTTGTTCTTTACTGCAGATGTTGATGTGCGTCTTAGATCCTTATGTTGATATCGCAATTTTATGCATTATGATTCGTCGTCATGTGGCGATGCAGAGTATAATGTCTTGTTACCCTTGTACACACAAAAAATAAATAAATTTTGCACTTGTTATAAGAGGTTGTCGCCATAACAAGGAGGACCGTTACATTAAGGCCCTCCATCTAATGTTTTAATGGCGAACCTATGTATGCGAGTTACGATGCTCTTAACTAACCTTTCATCCATTCCAGTCACATGAACTCGGCTTCGTCACATGGTTAGACCATCCTTCGTACCTTCAACATTTAACTAAGTAGGTAAGGTTCCTATTAGGGTTTTTATGTGTTTACGGTTTTCATTGTGGAATTCTACGAATGATTATGTGTATTACTTCTTTAGCAGAGGGGATTGTCGATAATGGAAGTTCGATTAGTCGGTGAACAAAAAACGTGACTCTACTTCCCCTAGTAAGTCTTTAACATATTACCCTGGACAAAAAGGAGGTGTCTCTTCGGGAAAATTGTTTCGTTTTGTAACTTGTGTTTTACATTTTCTTTACACTCAAAACTTTCCTTATTGATATTCCTCTGTAAATCTTTCTGGTTGTCTCTGTGCCCATAGAGGGGTATTATTTGGTCATTCCTTCCACGACCCTTCTCAGATAACGAAATTTCTGAGAATGCATCTGTATCGCTTTTCTGTGTTGTAAATCCTAGGGCTTCGTAACCTTCTGCTAACGTTATTCTTACAGTTCATAAGTCGAGACCTTAAGTTAACATTTGTGAGACTGTGCGAGAATTCTCTTTTGGAATGGAAAGGTCCCGCTGTGTAATATTGTATTTTGATTTCCTTTGTTTGTATAGGGGTGAACCCCTACTTCTATAGTTTATCAAATTTCAGTTGGTTCCCTCACATGTATTATTTTATTATTGTCTAAAGTATTTCTGGCTAGCATCAAATAAAATATAACCTCTATGATTTTGAACAGTC
>JZKD02S2428873.1:177876-246104 GCA_000966675.3 Picea glauca
CCCAGGATAAATGTTGTGTCTCTTGTGAATGTGTATTTCTTAGTGATCTTGTTCTTATGTTGCTCTTATCTATTGAAATGCAAAGAACTATAATAATGGCATAAAACATTAACATTAGTTATCACTAAGACGATAACAATGAGGTCATATGCTTCCAAGTATCATCTAACCTTAATCCCATATATGACTCTATAAAAAAATCATTTCTTTTTTTTTTATTATTCTTTTTTTTTTCTTCTTTTTTATTTATTGTTATAAATAGATATAGAATAGAAAATATTATTTTACTATATACTTTAGTTTGTTTATTTTCATTGAGTGTATATTATGTTCATTTAAACATAATCGCATCGAGAGGTGCTCTACAATCCAATATGAGGGAGATGTTGTCACGTATATAAATAACATTAAGTTAAAAAAAAATACAAGTCTCAATTACACTTTGAATAAAGATCCATTTTAACCTTGGAACTATTAAGTGTCCAGAGGGATAAAATTTTTCAAGGTGAAAACTTATTCTATCAATCATCTTAATCTCTATAAAAACTCTAAGCATAAACCAATTAAAGTCTCAAGCATAAACCTCTATGTGTTTAATAAAATCTAGGTTGTTATTGATATTTGTCAAAACCCCAAGCATAATCCTCTATGTGTTTAATAAAATATAGTCTATGATAGATATTTGTCAACATATCTAGATGCATAAAGATTTTTTGTCCACGATTCACCTCTCTTCCAAAATTATAGTTCACCTCAATAGAAGAACCAAACTTTGTAAATGTTACATATTATCAAATTATTATAAAACTATCATTATTCTTATGAAAAACATAAACAAAATGTGGGTCAAATTTTTTGCAAAATGTGGCTCAACAAAATATTGTAAATTAAATTCATGGAGCTCAAAAAGTGGTGGAGTATCAAGTTAGCACCATAATCTAAGAGAACCCAAATTTCCAATGTTGCCCCAAAGAAACAAAATTGCGCAGGACTAGATATTATTACGTGTTGATAATATCACTTTGAGAATTTTTTTAGACATGAAGGATATTCTTGGAAGGATGGAAAACAAGGCTTAGCCCACACACCTTCTTCATGAGGGTTAATGATAAAGTTAGATTTCCTTTGCTGATTTAATATCCAGTCATTGTGGTTGAAGTAGAAGGCACCCATTTCCTTTTTTGTGTTCATTTGTTTGACCATAGAAGGGTTACTCGTGTCATTTTTCATACTGTGCCTCTACATGCAAATAGGAAACCAAATTGAGCCTTCTTCCACCATCACGACCTCTACTGGGTAATTATTAACTACAACATTTTCAGATATGATAGATTGCAAGTCTCCCAAAAAAGAATATTGTTGATCATGATGAATCATCATGGTATTGCTATTAGAGATTGAAGATAGTATCTAGGATTTCTTGGTATGCATCCCAAATACCATCTTCAATCTCCAATCCCAACAACATGATAATTCTTCACGATCAACAATATTCTCTTTTGGGATACCTGCAATCAATCATATCTGACAACGTTGCAATTAATAATTAACTAGTGGAGGTCACGATAGAAGATGAAGGTCCAACTTGGTTACCTATGTGCATGCAGACAATTTATATCAGAAACGACATGAGTAACCCTTCTACGATCAAACAAATGACATGGAAATAGGTTTTTTCCACTTCAAACAAGTGGCTTGAAATCAACTCATCGAAGGCAGTCTAAATTTATCATTAACCCTCATGGAAAAGGTGTGCATGCTAAACTCTAGTTTCTGTCTTTTCAAGAAGGCTCTCGTTTTCATTTCCATGTTCATTTGTTTGACCATAGAAGGTTTAATCGTGTCATTGTTCATATAGTGCCTCTACATGCAGATAGGAAAACAAGTTGGGCCTTCTACCAACGTTGTGGCCTCTACCGGGTAATTATTAACTACAACATTTTCAGATATGATCGATTGCAAGTCTCCCAAAAATGAATACTGTTGAACATGATGAATCATGTTGTTTCTATTAGAGATTGAAGATGGTATCTGGGATTGTTTGGTATCCATCCCAAATACCATTTTCAATCTCCAATCACAACAACATGATGATTCATCGCGATCAACAATATTATTTTTTGGGAGACCTACAATCAATCATATCCAAAAATGTTGCAATATATAATGAACCAGTGGAGGTTGTGATAGAATATGAAGGTCCAAATTGGTTAGCTATGTGAATGTAGAGGGGCTATATTAGCAACGACACAAGTAAACTTTGTACGATCGAACAAATGACATGGAGATGGGTGCCTTCCAATTCAAGCAAGCGGCTTGAAATCAACTCACCAGAGGTAGTCTAACTTTATCATTAACCCTCATGGAGAAGGTGTGCATGCTAAGCTCTAGTTTCAGTCTTTTCAAGAAGGCACCCATTTCCATTTTCCTATTCATTTTTTTGACCATATAAGGCTTACTTGTTTCGTTGTTCATACAGTGCCTCTACATGCACATAAGAAACCAAGTTGGGCCTTCTTCCATCGTCATGACCTCTACCGGGTAATTATTAACTACAAAATTTTCAGATATGATCGATTGCAAATCTCCCAAAAAAGAATATTGTTGATCATGATGAATAATAATGTTGTTTCTATTAGAGATTGAAGATGGTATCTAGGATTTCTTCGTATCCATCCCAAATACCATCTTCAATCTCCCAGAGAAACAACATGATGATTCATCACGATCAACAATATTCTTTTTTGGGAAACCTGTAATAAACCATATCTGAAAACATTGCAATTAATAATTAATGAGTGGAGGCCGCGACATAAGATGAAGGTCTAACTTGGTTACCTATGTCCATGCAGAGGGGTTATATGACCAACGACATGAGTAACCTTTCTACAATCGAACAAATGACATGGAAATGTGTACCTTCCACTTCAAACAAGCGTCTTGAAATCAACTCACCGGAGGTAGTCTAAATTTATCATTAACCCTCATGGAGAAGGTGTGCATGCTAAGCTCTACTTTATGTCTTTTCAAGAAGGCACCAATTTCCATTTCTCTGTTCATTTGTTTGACCATAGAAGGGTTACTCATGTCTTTGTTCATCGAGTGCCTCTACATGCACACATGAAACCAAGTTGGGCCTTCTTCCATCGTCACGGTCTCTACCAGATAATTATTAAATATAACATTTTCAGATATGATCAATTGCAAGTCTCCCAAAAAATAATATTGTTGATCCTGATGAATCAACATGTTGTTGCTATTAGAGATTGGAGATGGTATCTTCGATTGCTTGGTATCCATCCCAAATACCATCTTCAATCTCCAATAACAACAACATTATTTGTCACGATCAAAAGTATTCATTTTTGGGAGACCTGCAATCAACCATATACGAAAACCTTGCAATTAATAATTAACCAGTGGAGGTCACAACAGAAGATGAAGTTCCAACTTGGCTACCTATGTGCATGAAAAGGGTTACTCATGTCGTTGTTCATACAATGCCTCTACATGCACATAGGAAACCATGTTGGACATTTCTAGAATCGAACAAATGACATGGAAATGTGTGCCTTCCACTTCAAACAAGCGTCTTGAAATAAACTCACCAGAGGGAGTCTAAATTTATCATTAACCCTCATGGAAAAGGTGTGCATGCTAAGCTCTACTTTCTGTCTTTTCAAGAAGGCACCAATTTCCATTTCCCTGTTCATTTGTTTGACCATAGAAGGGTTACTCATGTTGTTTCTCATACAATGCCTCTACATGCACACATGAAACCAAGTTGGGCCTTCTTCCATCGTCGTGGACTTTACCGGGTAATTATTAAATATAACATTTTTAGATATGATCGATTGAAAGTCTCCCAAAAAAGAATATTGTTGATCATGATGAATCAACATGTTGTTGCTATTAGAGATTGGAGATGGTATCTGGGATTTCTTGTTATCCATCCCAAATACCATCTTCAGTCTCCAATAACAACAACATGATTTGTCATGATCAAAAGTATTCTTTTTTGGTAGACCTGCAATCAACGAGATCCGAAAACATTGCAATTAATAATTAACCAGTGGAGGTTGTGACAAAATATGAAGGTCCAAATTGGTTAGCTATGTCCATGCAAAGGGTTACTCATGTCGTTGTTCATACAATTCCTCTACATGCACATAGGAAACCAAGTTGGGCCTTCTTCCATCGTCGCAACCTCTACCTGGTAATTATTAACTACAACATTTTTAGATATGATCGATTGCAAGTCTCCCAAAAAATAATATTGTTGATCATGATGAATCATCATGTTGTTGTTATTAGAGATTGAAGATGGTATCTGGGATTGCTTGGTATCCATCCCAATTACCATCTTCAATCTCCAATAACAACAACATGATGATTCGTCATGATCAACAATATTATTTTTTGGGAGACTTTCAATAGATCATATTTGAAAATGTTGTAGTTGATAATTACCCAATAGAGGTCGTGATGATGGAAGAAGGCCCAACTTGGTTTCCTATGTGCATGTAGAGGCACTATATAAACAACGACATGAGTAACCCTTAACCATATTCAATATCCAATAGAAACAACATGGTGATTCTTCACGATCAACGATATTCTTTTTTGGGAGACCTGCAATCGATTGTATCTGAAAACGTTGCAATTAATAATTAACCAGTGGAGGTCGCGATAGAAGGTGAAGGTCCAACTTGGTTACCTATGTGCATGCAAAGTGTTACTCCTGTCGTTGTTCATACAGTGCCTCTACATTCACATAGGAAATCAAGTTGGACATTTCTACAATCAAACAAATGACATGGAAATGTGTGCCTTCCACTTCGAACAAGCGACTTGAAATCAACTCACTGGAGGGAGTCTAAATTTATCAATAACCCTCATGGAGAAGGTGTGCATGCTAAGCTCTACTTTCTGTCTTTTCAAGAAGGCACCAATTTCCATTTCCCTGTTCATTTGTTTGACCATAGAAGGGTTACTCATGTCGTTGTTCATACAATGCCTCTACATGCACACATGAAACCAAGTTGGGCCTTCTTATCGTCATGGCCTTTACCGGGTAATTATTAAATATAACATTTTCAGATATGATCGATTGCAAGTCTCCCAATAAAGAATATTGTTGATCATGATGAATCAACATGTTGTTGCTATTAGACATTGGAGATGGCATCTGGGATTTCTTGGTATCCATCCCAAATACCATCTTCAATCTCCAATAACAACATGATTTGTCACGATCAAAAGTATTCTTTTTTGGGAGACCTGCAATCAACCATATCTAAAAACATTGCAATTAATAATTAAACAGTGGAGGCTGCGACAAAAGATGAAGGTCCAACTTGGTTACCTATGTGCATGCAAAGGGGTACTTGTATCATTGTTCATACAGTGCCTCTACATGCACATAGGAAACCAAGTTGGGCCTTCTTCCATCATTGCGGCCTCTACCAGGTAATTATTAACTACAACATTTTCAGATATGATCGATTGCAAGTCTCCCAAAAAATAATATTGTTGATCATGATGAATCATCATGTTGTTGTTATTAGAGATTGAAGATGGTATCTGGGATTGCTTGGTATCCATCCCAAATACCATCTTCAATCTCCAATAACAAAACCATGATGATTCATCATGATCATATCAATAACAATATTATTTTTTGGGAGACTTGCAATCGATCATATCTGAAAATGTTGTAGTTAATAATTACCTGGTAGAGGTTGCGACGATGGAAGAAGGCCCAAATTGGTTTCCTATATGCATGTAGAGGCACTGTATAAAAAATGACATGAGTAACCCTTTTCCATCTTCAATATCCAATAGCAACAACATGATGATTCTTCATGATCAACGATATTCTTTTTTGGGAGACCTACAATCAATCATATCTGAAAATGTTGCAATTAATAATTAACCATTGGAGGTCGCAACAGAGGATGAAGTTCCAACTTACTTACCTATGTGCATGAAAAGGGTTACTCGTGTCATTGTTCATACATTGCCTCTACATACACATAGGAAACCAAGTTGGACATTTCTACAATCGAACAAATGACATGAAATGTGTTCCTTCCACTTCGAACAAGCGTCTTGAAATCAACTCACCAGAGGGAGTCTAAATTTATCATTAACCCTCATGGAGAAGGTATGCATGCTAAGCTCTACATTCTGTCTTTTCAAGAAGGCACCAATTTCCATTTCCCTGTTCATTTGTTTGACCATAGAAGGGTTACTCATGTCATTGATTATACAATGCCTCTACATGCACACATGAAACCAAGTTGGGACTTCTTCCATCGTTGTGGCCTTTACCGGGTAATTATTAAATATAACATTTTCAAATATGATCGATTGCAAGTCTCCCAATAAAGAATATTGTTGATCATGATGAATCAACATGTTGTTGCTATTAGAGATTGGAGATGGTATCTGGGATTTCTTGGTATCCGTCCCAAATACCATCTTCAATCTCCAATAACAACAACATGATTTGTCACGATCAAAAGTATTCTTTTTTGGGAGACCTGCAATCAACCATATCTGAAAACATTGCAATTAATAATTAACCAGTGGAGGTTGTGACAGAAGATGAAGGTCCAACTTGGTTACCTATGTGCATGCAAAGGGTTACTCATGTTGTTGTTCATACAATGCCTCTACATGCACATAGGAAACCAAGTTGGGCCTTCTTCCATCGTCGCGGCCTCTACCGGGTAATTATTAACTACAACATTTTTAGATATGATTAATTGCAAGTCTCCCAAAAGATAATATTGTTGATCATGATGAATCATCATGTTGTTGTTATTAGAGATTGAAGACGGTATCTGGGATTGCTTGGTATCCATCCCAAATACCATATTCAATCTCCAATAACAACATGATGATTCGTCATGATCAACAATATTATTTTTTGGGAGACTTGCAATCGATCATATCTGAAAATGTTGTAGTGAATAATTACCCGATAGAGGTTGCGACGATGGAAGAAGGCCCAACTTGGTTTCCTATGTCCATGTAGAGGCATTGGATAAAAAATGACATGAGTAACCCTTTGCCATCTTCAATATCCAATAGCAACAACATGATGATTCTTCACGATCAACGATATTATTTTTTGGGAGACCTGCAATTGATCGCATCTGAAAACGTTGCAATTAATAATTAACCAGTGGAGATCGCGACAGAAGATGAAGGTTCAACTTGGTTACCTATGTGCATGCAAAGGGGTTATATCAACAATGATGTGAGTAACCTTTCTATGATCAAAAAAATGACATGGAAATTGGTGCCTTCCACTTCAAACAAGTTGCTTGAAATCAACTCACAGTAGGCAGTCTAACTTTATCACAAACCCTCATGCAGAAGGTGTGCATGTTAAGCTCTAGTTTATGTCTTTCCAAGAAGCACCCATTTCCATTTTTGTGTTCATTTGTCTGACCATAGAAGGGTTACTCATGTTGTTGTTCATACAATGCCTCTACATGCACATCGAAAACCAAGTTGGGCCTTCGTCCATCGTCGTGACCTCTACGAGGTAATTATTAACTACAACATTTTCAAATATGATCCATTGCAGGTCTACCAAAAAAGAATATTGTTGATCATGATGAATCATGATGTTGTTGCTATTAGATATTGAAGATGGTATCTAGTATTTCTCAGTATCCATCCCAAATAACATCTTCAATCTCCAATAGCAACAACATGATTCGTCACGATCAACAATATTTCTTTTTGGGAGACTTGCAATCAATCATATCCGAAAATGTTGCAATTAATAATTAATCAGTGGAGGCCTCGACAAAAGATGAAGGTCAAACTTGGTTACCTATGTGCATGCAAAAGTTGTTCATACAGTGCCTCTACATTCACATAGGAAACCAAGTTGGGCCTTCTTCCATCGTCGCGACCTCTACCATGTAATTATTAACTACAACATTTTCAGATATGATCGATTGCAAGCCTCCCAAAAAAAATATTGTTGATCATGATAAATCATCATCTTGTTGCTATTAGAGATTGAAGATGGTATCTGGGATTGCTTGATATCCATCCCAAATACCATCTTCAATCTCCAATATCAACAACATGATGATTCGTCATGATCAACAATACTTTTTTTTTGGAGACCTGCAAATGATTAGATCTGAAAACTTTGAAATTAATAATTAACTAGTGGAGGTTGCGACAAAATATGAAGGTCCAACTTGGTTACCTATTTGCATGCAGAGGGGTTATATGAGAAACGACATGAGTAACATTTCTATGATCGAACAAATGACATGGAAATGGGTGCCTTCCACTTCAAACAAGCAGCTTGAAATCAACTCACTGGAGGCCATCTAACTTTATCATTAACCCTCGTCGAGAAGGTGTGCATGCTAAGATCTAGTTTCTATCTTTTCAAGAAGTACATAATTAACCCTCATGGAGAAGGTGTGCATGGTATGCTCTAGTTTTTGTCCTTTCAAGAAATACATAACATTTGTCTTTGATAGAATTTTCAAAGTGATATCACCCAATTATATTCCACTTTTTGAGCTCTATGAATTCAATTTACAATATTTTATTGAGCCATATTTTGTTCTATTTTTTCATAAGATTATGATAGTTTTCTAATAATTTGATGCTATGTAACATTTGCAAAGTGATTTTTGTTTTTCCTATTAGGTTTGCTAAGTTTTCTAATAATTTGATGCTATGTAACTTGCGTTTGCTTAGTTTTGACCTACTTTGTAAACAAAACTATCTCAAACTTAGATTAACCAAAAACATGTATTGACATTTAGTTGTACAATTAATGAATAAGTTTTGATCTAGTTTGTAAATAAAACTATCTCAAACTTAAATTAACCAAAAACATATATTGACATTTAGTTGTACAATTAATGAATAAATTATGAATCATAACTTTTACCACATAAAATTGATATTTATAAACATGATAATATTTTATAGGAAATTGATATTTATAAAAATGATCATATTTTTTCAAATATCTAAAAAGTTCTTGAAATTGTATGAAAAGAGATTAGATCAGTAATTTGATATTTATAAAAATGATAATATTTTTTCAAATATATAAAAAGTTTTTGAAATTGTATGAAAAGAGATTAGATCAATAATTTAAAAAAAAAATGATATTTATAAAAATAATAATAATATTTTTTCAAAAAATAATTTTTTTTTCCATTGATAATATTTTTTCAAATATATAAAAAGTTTTTGAAATTGTATGAAAAGAGATTAGATCAATAAATTAAAATAAATTTGATATTTATAATAATAATAATAATAATAATATTTTTTCAAAAATATAAGAAGTTTTTCCAATTATATAAAAATAGATTAGATTCAAATTGTAATTATAATTAAATTGTATCAAAATAAATTAAATAAATTAGATAGATAGTTTTGAATATTGTTACAGTTGAGTTTGCTAAGTTTCTACCTACTTTGTAAACAAAACTATCTCAAACTTAGATTAACCAAAAACATGTATTGACATTTAGTTGTACAATTAATGAATAARTTWTGATCTAGTTTRTAAASAAAASYMTCTCARACTTAAATTAATCAAAAACATATATGSACATWWARTTGTACAATTAATKWATAAATYATGAATMATAACTTTTACCAYAGRAAATTGATATTTATAAAAATGATMATATTTTTTCAAATAYMTAAAAAGTTYTTGAAATTGTATGAAAAGAGATTASATCARTAATTTGATATTTATAAAARTGATAATATTTTTTCAAATATATAAAAAGTTTTTGAAATTGTATGAAAAGAGATTAGATCAATAAATTAAAAGAAATTTAGTATTTATAAAACTAATAATAATATTTTTTCAAAAATATAAAAAGTTTTTCCAACTGCATAAAAAGAGATTAGATTCAAATTGTGATTAGAATTAAATTGTACCAAAAGAAATTAAATAAATTAGATGGATAGTTTTGAATACTGTTAATTCAAAATTTGTGATTAGATTCAAATTGTATCACAAAAGAAATTAGATGGATAGTTTTGAATATGGTTAATTCATAAAAATTGTTTAAATTACCAGATTAAATAGATAGTTTTGAATGATGTTAGTTAAAAAAAAATTAGTTAAATTTTTTTTGTTGAAATTATATAAAAAGAGATTAAATAGCTTGCTTTGAATAGTGTTTCTTAGTTTTAAAAAATACCATTTAAACACAGTATTGTATATCATATAATGATAATTATGAATATTATAAAAAATACTTAATACAGTAGGTAATAAATAATATTTGGAAAAATAAAACCTAATAAGCTAAGTGTTGTAAACATTTTCCTCCTTTTAAAATTTATAAAAATTAAAAAAAAAAAATGATAAATTAAGTTAAAACAAAACAAGAAAATGAAAACCAATTAATTAAAAGATTTTCATTAAACAGTTAGTAACACTTTTATCTTGTCAATTCTGTAAAAACCTGCAAAACCCAAAACCTGCAATCTCAACCAATAAAATCCAGTAAAATCTGCAATTTTTAAAATTTCTAGCACTAGTATATTAGGTGTCTTCCAAAAATAATATAGTAAAATCTGAAATTTTTAAAATTTCTGACACTTTTATCTTGTCTATTATGTGTCTTCTAAAACCCAAAACCTGCAATCTCAACCAATAAAATTAGTACAATCTGCAATTCAATAAAATTAGTACAATCTGCAATTTTTAAAATTCCTGTTTGGATTTTAAAAAGTTGAAAAAAAAATAAAAAACATAAAACACTTATCTTTATCCAAAAATGTTACATTGAGCACCTTCTGTCTTGACCCATAGAAGAAACAATTGCACTGAATATGTGCTATTTTAAGTTGCATAAAAGATCTTAACATCAATTCAGAAGTGAAAATTAGTCTACCTACAAAACCTTAGCTATTTACAATCTTAATACCCTCTCAAAGCACCTTCTATCTTGGCCCAAAAGAAGAAATATTGCATAAATACCTCCTGCAAAAGAAAGCATGTAAACCCCAAAAGAATAGAGGCAATACAAGCAAATTCGAAAGGAAAATGTAAGTTGAGCCTTTAACCCTAATTGTAAGGGAATCCCGTATAGCATATCTTAAGTTTGAGAAGAAATTATGAAAGACGACAAGGGCGGGCTATTCAGCAAGGACTATACGTCATGCAACAGTCCAATCATGAATCTTGAAAAGGTCAAGGACTATTCATCATGCAACAGTCCAACCGTTCAATCATGAATCTTGAAAAGGTCAAGGATTATCCATCATGTAACAGTCCAATCATAGTTCTAATCATGAAAAGACCATGAGAAACCACAAAGGTTATTTGGGCAAATTCAAAAAAAAATGTAAGTTGAACCTTTAACCTTAATTGCAAGAAAATACCATAAATCAAATCATAAGTTTGAGAAAGGCCATGAGAGATGGCAAACGCTATCGGGCAAGGGCTATCCACCATGCAGCAGCCCAATCATTACTTGGATGCTGCAAGGTTCAACCGTGCGGCCATTATCAATATCAATGCCCAGCAGCATATGATGCCAGCGACGACGACATACTGTATCTCCAAGGCGGCTTCATTTAATGCATTCCATTGTACTGTTGAGAAGGAGTACCGTCGGGAAGCTGTACCGTCGACGGGGTGGCCCGATTTAACGCATTCCGTTATTTCTTTCATATTTTATATTAATTACAAAACAGAGTGGTGAAGTGTGGCGAATGTGCCCAGCCCATGTCAGAACAACGTCAACAATCGCCAACTGGTGGAGACCCTATAAAGCCATAGAATCTAATGAGTTATCAAACTGATTTGCTGATTCCTTGAGTCTACGAATGAGCAAGGAAGCCACATATATCATTCCCTTCCCACTAAGACAACAGGTGGAAAATTCGTAGTACGAATCTGCAAATCACAATCAAAACCCCGAACCCTGGTGGAAAAGGATGCGGCATTCAGTAAACCCTCAAAATACGCCCCGCGAATCTGCCTCAGAGAACTACCCATAGGTTAACTGGAAGTATCCAACCCCTAATCAAAACTCTAAGTGCCTTATTGTCGAGCCAAACCCTATGTGAAAAAGCCCTGATCAAAACCCTAAGTGCCTCTCTGTCGAGCCTAACCATATCTGAAAAAGCCCCGATCAAAACCCTAAGTGGCTCTTTCTCGAGCCAAACCCTATCTAAAAAGAGCCCTAATCAAAACCCTAAGTGCAAGGACGAGGAAAATCCGACCTGAAAATGTCATAATGGAGTCGACAGATGCGATGGAATGTGAGAAATGGTGTATCGAGGATTATATATATATTGAGTGAGCATATCTCTAGTCTACAGTCCGTAGAAATTAGATGAACGAGTGCATTCAAATAAAAGAATCTTGGATATTTATGAGAATATTGTAGGTTTACTAATAATATTACATGGGCTTTAATAACCTTCAAATTTATTATTAAGAAATTTGCTTTCATTATTTTATCTTGAAATTGAAATCCATTAATAATTTATTAATGGAGAACAATTTAATAATAATTCAAATATATTAAACAAGAAAAGAAGAGTATGTTGCAATAAAATGTAAATCATTGGTAATAAAATGTAATATTGTTTTAGACTTCTAATATATAATATAATTTAATTATTAATGTATATAATTATTTATTGAATTTCAATCGTAATTTATAATTGGATGTAATTATTATTTTTTAACCTTGACTTTAGTAGTTTGTGATGATGAATGGAGTGCCCACTAGAAATTTTGGAGGTTTCATAAATTTCATACACAGTTTAAATCCATAAGTCTAAAACAACATTATGAGGAACTCTCAAAACCTACATACTCTTAATAAAATGTAAATCATAAACTTGAAGTATTGCAAGTGATAAATATTAATTGGTTCGAAATGCTTCAACTAGAAAATATATAGATCACATAAGGTTATAATGTTAAAAAAATCATGTTATGATTGGTTACTTGTTTCCATTAGAAAATTTTCTTTACTGGATTAAATTGACTTTTTATCCATGAGTGAAATACTTTATGTTACAAATGACATAATTCACTTTGTGCCTAAGCAACACTCTAACCTTTTGAGTACTTAGAACTAACAATGCTTGGCTAAAATTTCAAGTACGAGATTCATCATGTATGTTTCCGGTGCACATGTTTAGAGGGGAAGAACAAAAAAACAACCATCCCTCCCGTGATAGTTACCAAAACCTAAAGAGATAGCTAGAGATGTAAGGACCTTGAAGAGTTGAGTTAATGAGATTTAGACCTATCTTTGCAAGATTAAGGGAGTGTTGGAGTCTTGGGGCTCCAAGTTAGAGAATAAAGAGAAGAGATCGATAGAAGAAGAGGACCCTAGTTGGGATGGATCAATTGAGTGTTAGAAGTTAGGGTGTGATATGTAGAAGCAAACACTACCTTCAGGGGGTATGTCAAGCAAAGGAACAAGGTAGAAGCTTGGTTTGTTAATATTCATAGGTACATGTTGCTATATGATTTCAAGTCTCTAGGTAAAACTAAGTTTCACTAGTTATTAGTTTACTGATGGTGCAAATATATGGTGTGGTCACCTAAAGAAGAAAGAAAAGGTCGATGAGGAACATCTAGAATGGAGGAATTTTAAAAATCACTTCAAGGACAAGTATGTGGGAAAGATGTACTTTCATGGAAAGGAAGACGAGTACTACACTCTCAATCAAAGTGCCACGATTGATGGGGAATATGAATGAAAGTTCATGGAATTGGAGAAGCATAGCCATGGATTCCTTGAGGATTCTTGTGTTGTTCGTTTCATTAAAGGTCGGGGGGATTGTGTTAGGGACAAAGTCATAACTTTTATTCCCCCAACTAATGTTATGTTGAAGCTAGAACTTCGAGTAAAGGCTATGTAATCAAAACAAGAGTATAATGAGGCATAAATCAGACTAAAAAGAATTGCATATCCCGTGTAATGGAACATCCATAGAAATATGTTAGATTATTTGAATAAACAAGGATACCCAATGGGAGTATAATAGAAAGGCTTGTTAAGAAGAAAGCTAATCATCATCAATGAAAGGGATAACCTGTAAATTGATTTAAGGATCATGATCACGAGAAAGACTACATGTGATGCCTTAACAAGAATTCATATAATGTATTGAATAACTTATTTGTGTGGAGTTGAAGTACACCAAAAGAAAAGGTTCAATGGGAAGGTTCTCAACCAAAGAATAAAAAATCAAAGAACTTAAACAAGAAATTACAATAAGAGGAATTTTAACTTTGCACCATAACTAAGATACAAAAAGGATGAAGGATTGAGAGGGAATGTTGGATTCAATAGTTAGGTGATAAAGTGTTATACATGTGGAAAGATGGGGCATAAATCTTATCAATTCCCTAAGAAAGAGAATTGGACCAAAGGTGCAATGAACCATATGGAACCAAAGGATACAATGGAGGAAGGTGTTAGAGGTAGGGTATATGCAACAACAGATGACTAGTAAGAAGAATATCAAGCATATTTTATTTGTGCTCTATGTATTATTTCTAGTTAGAGTTATACCTTTCTAATTGACACAGGTAGCACCCACAATTTTCTTTCTCCTAAAGTGGTGGCCAATTGTAATATTATTGTTGAGAATCTCCAAGATCATTGGAAGGTGCAAATGGATAATGGTACCAAAAAATGGATCAACAAAGCAATAAATCAGTACATGGTACGTTTGGATGGTTGGAAGAACACCATTTGTTTTCATGAAATGGATTTGGGATCATATGATAGCATAATTGGTCAAGTTTGGTTATGATTGGTTACTTGTTTCCATTATAAAATTTTCTTTAATGGGTTAAATTGACTTTCTATCCATGAGTGAAATACTTTATGTTACAAAACACAAAATTCACTTTGTTCCTAAGCAACACTCTAACCTTTTGACTACTTAGAACTAACAATGATTGGTTAAAATTTCGAGTATGGGATTCATCATGGATGTCTCCAGTGGACATGTTTAGGGGGGAAGAACATAAAATCAAGTCAGAACCATCCCAATTGGGTGCAAACATATGGTGTGATCACCTAAAGAAGGAAGAAAAGGTCGATGAGGAACATCTAGAATGGAGGGATTTTAAAAATCACTACAAGCACAAGTATGTGGGAAAGATGTAATTTCATGGAAAGGAAGACGAGTACTATGCTCTCAATCAAAGTACCACTAGTGATGAGGAATATGAATGAAAGTTCATGGAATTGGAGAAGCATGCCCATGGATTCCTTGAGGATTCTTGTGTTTTTCGTTTCATTAAAGGTCTGGGGGATTGTGTTAGGGACAAAGTCATAACTTTTATTCCCCCAACTAATTTTATGTTGAAGCTAGAACTTCGAGTAAAGGCTATGTAATCAAAACGAGAGTATAATGAGGCATAAATCAGACCAAAAAGGATTGCATATCCTGTGTAATGGAACATCCATGGTAAGATGTTAGATTATTTGAATAAACAAGGATACCCAATGGGAGTATAATAGCAAGGATTGTTAATAAGCAAGCTACTTGTCATCAATAAAAGTGATGAACTATAAATTGATTTAAGGATCATGATTATGAGAAAGACTACAGGTGATGCCTTAACAAGAATTCATATAATGTATTGAATAACTTATTTGTGTGGATTTGAAGTACAAAAAAAGAAATAATTCAATGGGATAGTTCTCAACCAAAGAATAAAAAATCAAAGAACTTAAACAAGAAATTACAATAAGAGGAACTCTAACTTGGCACCATAACCAAGATATAAAAAGGATAAAGGATTGAGAAGGAATGTTGGATTCAATAGTTAGATGATAAAGTGTTATACATGTGGAAAGATGGGGAATAAATCTTATTAATGCCCTAAGAAAGAGAATTGGATCAGAGGTGAAATGAACCATATGGAACCAAAGGATACAATGGAGGAAGGTGTTAGAGGTAGGGTATATGCAACAAAAGATGACTGGTAAGAAGAATATCAAGCATCTTTGATTTGGGCTCGATGTATTATTTCTAGTTAGAGTTATACCTTTCTAATTGATACAGGTAGAACCCAAAATTTTCTTTCTCCGAGAGTGGTGGCCAACTGTAATATTATTGTTGAGAATATCCAAGATCCTTGGAAGGTACAAATGAATAATGGTTCCAAGAAATGGATCGACCAAGCAGTAGATCAGTGCATGGTAGGTTTGGGCGATTGGAAGAACACCATTTGTTTTCATGAAATGGATTTGGGATCATATGATAGTATAATTGGTCAAGATTGGTTATAACTTCACAAATCCAAAGTATATTACAATCGAGAATAAAGTAAAATTCTTGGATGATCAAGGCTTAGTTAAAAGTATTCAAGGCGTGGTGACAATTAGACATAAATCAATTATGTGTGCCAAGCACAACATGCACAAAGTATGCAAGGTATATAGTATTCACATAGATGAATTGAAGGATGATTCCAATACTGGAATAGATCAGTTATTAGTGGTACAATAATTATAGATGTTTTTTTCTAAAAGAAGTACTTCAATTACCACCTATGAGAGAAATTGTATATAAAATTGATCTTGTACTTGAAGCAACTGAACCCAATATCCAAGACACCTTACCAATTGGGAACCTATGAGTTTAGTGAGATCAAGATGTTGTAATAGGAGTTGTTAGACAAAGGAGTCATGTGGCTTAGTAATTCCCCTTGGGGTGCACTAGTGTTTTTGATGCAGCACCCCCTGCCTCTGCAGGTTTTGCACGACCTCCCGGTCTTAGGATCGTTCTATCCTTCGGATCCGCAGAACCAAAATGGTTCTTTCGGACTTCCTTGAGACCTCACGAACCCAATCCACAGGTCCTTATATGAAATCTCTACCTGCACCTCGCAATTGCACCAAGCACGAGATTTCATCCCCACGCGGCCACCAAACAAGACCACGACCCTTTCCCAAAAAGGGAATTTCAAATTTCGGGACTCTCTGAGTCCTACTGTTGAGAGCCTCTGCCTCCTCGATCCCCCAATCTCTGAATTACCGAAATGTCGAAATGGCTTTACCACGGTGATTATCCCCTAACTAATATTTGGTCCATGTGACCGCTTTTTTCCCGTGACCACAGTCTGCTTCAGGGTTTCGCGCTTCGAGAATTCACGATCCCCGTTGCAACCCCTTGCTCCTTCGAGCTTCTGGTACCTGAAGTACCGAAATAATCCTTTCATGAATTTTCCCGATGTCTCGATCACCACCACGTTTCCTCCTATTGGACGGTATCGATACTCTCGGTGTTTTGGGACTTTTGACCCCAACACATTGATCAATGGTCCTTCAAACTCTCAATGTTCAACTTTCCGGTAGCTCCCCGATCATCACCATGTGTCCTCCACAGATGGATGGCCCTGATCACTTCGGGACTTCGCAAGTGGCGAAGCCGAAAGACTCCTCCGTTCACTCCTTCGATGTCTGAATCCCTAAAATGTGAGGATATCATGACACGTGTCCTCAATAGATGGAAAGTCCCAATGTCTTTGGGACTTCGTGACCCGTGACCTCTAGTCTTTTGGTCTCCTGTCCTTGGAACCTCTGAAGTCTCGAATCCCGAAATCCCAATGCTTCTGCCGTTTCAAGACTTTTTGGGTTCTCTCCTCTACTTGCGAGGGTTTAAACCTCGTGCTCCTTTCAACAGATCCGATGGTTATTGGTTGTATGAGCTAGATCTGATGGCCTAGATATACTCTTTTCCACTATCCTCTCCTTCTACTTCCTAGACGTGAAACTTCAACAGTCTAGATCTTATCATCGTCTGATCCAATGACAGTTGTGCTTTCCTCCTTTTGAGCGCTCTATTTCTTCCTGAACCTTGGAAGAATTCAACTTATCAAAGGCCTCTACCTTTGCTTCCTACTACAAAGCCTGTGACTTCTGCTTTTATCCGCGTTCTTTGAAAATGTTTTTCCTTTTGAGCTTCCTCAGACTCAAACCCTCCAAAGGGTCTCTTTCAACCTTTGTGATTACTTGTAGGGCTCTTTGCATGAAAGCACTCTCATTCTTGATCTTTGTCCTCTTCGAATCCTCGAACGATTCTTCGACTTCTGTGCTCCTTGCAGTTGTCACTCTTGTGCACAAAGGCACTTTTCCTCCTGAGATTCTCTTCTCTAAAACCTTGAAAGGTTTCCTTGACCTCTGTGATTCCTACAGGGTCTCTGCACACACGAAGGTGCTATATATCCTGATCTTTTCTATTTCTCAAACCTCTAAGGGACTTAACCCTTTCTTCTCCCTCAGATGGAGAATCTGATGCCCTCTTGGCAATCTCTTGCTCAAGAAACTCCTTGCTGAGCCTACAGGGTATTCAAAAACCCTGTGAAGGTCCTCTCCTGGACTCTTCTATGTTCCAGAACTCAAAAGAGTTCTTTCCTATGCTCTCCCTGCACACCAACTCAATGCCCTCCTGGCAGAGTCTCTCCTCATAGAATCCCACAGTGATTCTGTCTTCACCCTGAACTCAAGTAAGAGTTCTCTCCTGCACTCTATACGCTGACTCGATGCCCTCCTGGTAGAGTTTCTACTGAAATCCTCAGAGATTTTGTCTTCCTCCTTGAACTCACAATGGAGTTCCTCCTCAATGCAACCTGTGCATTTGCTCAATGCCCTCCTGGCAGAGCTCTACAGAACTCCTCAGAGATTCTGTCTTCTTTTGTGCCTTTCCTCTACATTGTCCTGTCTCCAAGGTGTTCAACAACCTTGATATCTTTCCCTGAGTTTAAGACTTCAGCTAGTGCACCCTCCTGGCGCGTCCTTGTCCAAATTCCACAGAATTGGAAATTCACTCTATGCACTGGCTCTCAGAACCCACAACGTTCTATCACGCCCTCTTAGCATGAAGCCATAAAGAAACCCAAATCTGAAATCAAAGAACTCAAAAAATAGAAAAACCTATCTGTCCCTGCAAATGCATACCTAATCATACATCTACAACATATAAAGAAAACACACAAAGACATTCATTTATAAACATAAAGACACATAGAAACTCATGCAGGAAATCTGCTCTTTATATTGATATGAAATGCCTCCTTTACAAGGTGTTCTTGAGCTTAGACTTTGACAGAGTCTCGGATCCTTCTCTCCTCTCCTCTAACTCTTGCTACCTACTCAAAACAAGATCAAAGATCATTTACATGAGGGGGCTCTTCGAGCTCTTCCCCCCATCCTCACCTACTCTATTCAATTACATTGAATTTTCAATTAAATGGTTGTGTAGTCCATATTGGATCTAGATCCCAACCTTACAACCATTAAAGGCTATCTACGTCTAAAGCCTGCATATAGGCATGGCCTTTTGGCTCTAATAGCCTTACAAATATTAAATGCCCTTAATTCAAATTCAAAATATGAGAGGGTTGGCACCTCTCTTCCTTGAATGTGCACCTTGAATGCGCTGAATGGGCTGGTTGGCTTGGGAGCGATGTTGGAGCATCAATTGTTTTTTAAGAAGAAGGATGGTACCTTCCACACATGCACTGACTATCAACTAGTGAACAAAGTCACAATCAAGAACTAGTGTGGACTTTGCCAAGGATTGATGATCCTTTTGACCAACTTAAAGAAGCAAAGGTGTTCTAAAAATTGGGTCTAAGATCAAGGTAGAGGATGCAGACATTCCTAATACCACATATCAAACCCCATATGGAAACTATAACTTCTTGGTCCTACCTTTTGGTTTGAATAATGGACCAATAGTTTTCATGGGATTAATCAATAATGTATTTTATAAGTACTTGGATAAATTTCTATTGGTATTTATCAATGAAATTTTTGGATTCTTTGGATTCTTTTGAAAATATTACGAGAGGAACAAGAGGAACATCTTTGGATTCTTTTTCAAATATTACGAGAGCATAATTTGTATGCAAAGATTGGAAAATATGAAATTTTTAAGGAGGAGAAAGAGTATTTAGGGATGTGATATTAGAAGAGGAATTACAAGTTGATCTAAAAAATATAAAGGAAACATTTAGTTGGCCTACTCTTAATAATGTTGCAAAGGTTAGGTTTAGTAAAACATTACTTAAGAACTGTCAAAGAATTTTCAAAGATTACAAGACCATTGAGAAATTGTAAAAAGAAGGATAAAATTATTGTAGCCAACAATATACGAGGAAAGGTTTTAAGAGTTAAAAGAATTCCTTACTATGGCATCAATGTCAGTGTTTCTAGATTTTGATAAGGACTTCATGGTGTGTATCGATGCTATCATATAAGGTATGATTACTAGACTAGCAAGTATGATTACCACCTAGTGGAGGATGAGGTTTTTATTTGGAGGAATTGAGTGTATGTTCATGTTAAACTTATGCTTGTACTGAGAGGGGGGGGTGAATCAATATAAGATACTTTTTAATTTAAATGAGCATTCATCAATCATTCACCAACTTTAAAATAGTAAATGCATGTAAACTCAAATCATAGTACATATAGTTTAATTTGGAAACGCTTGTGGGAGAAAACCACAAAAACTTATCTTTATAAATGTTTGTAGGCAACAACCCACTGTTACAAAGCTTGTAGGAACCAACCTACTAGAGATACCAATATCTTTAGCTGAGCACCAACTCAACAACATCTTGTGTAGGCACCAACATATTGGAGACACCAATCTCCTCAACTAAGCACCAACTTAGTAAGACCTGTATCGGTACCAATCTAATATCTTCATACACAAAGTAATTTTGACTTCACATGCATGCTTCATACCTCATGCATTTCACAATATGATCATACCCTTATCTTTAATGCTCCAACACCTCTCCTTGCTTCATACCCCATACATACTTCAAACCCTAGTCATTTAGCCTTCATTCCCTAGAAAACCTCATAGCATCATTCCTAGAATATAATTCCAGACAGGAGCATCACAACATCAAAACTACTCTCTTTGAAACATTATATACCTTAGTCCTTCATAGTGCACCCTTAAAACTCCAATAAAAATCCTCTTGCACACCTTTTAGACCCCAATAATATTCCCCAACTTGTATTGTGCACCTCAGATCTCTTTTGTGCACTTGTACTTGATATTCTTGCTTGGATACTCTTCAAATGCACACACATATCCTATATTTATAGTGTTTCTATGTTCACTTATGGGACCAACTTATAAAATTCGTTGGCCCAACCTATACTTTCTCGCTGGGATGACTTGCTAGAATCTTTCATATCTCCTCATTCCTATGAAGTTGGAGGGATTTCCACATACCACTGGAAAGGTCTTGGAATAAAAATTTCAACCATATATCCTATGCTCCCATTTGAGCTAGGTATTTAGAGTAAAATTCCTTCAAATATAGGGCATCCAAATTGAGCATAAAAAATCCAAAAACAATATTTCCAATAATCTCCATCTTGCAATATTTATATTATACATCTATAGTCTCCCCCTGTCTTTGGCATCAATGAAAACAATAGGGGAAAATAGTCTCTTGTCTAATCAAGACAAGCCATGAAAACTAAGTCCTTACAAGAAGGATTTCCTTAAGGGAAAATCTTTCACCAATAAGATCAACAATAACTTGAATATAATGTTTAAAACACTTTCTAAGGAACCAAAAGGAAAAAAAATTCAAAGGATTAAGTACTTACCCAAGTTAACAAGAGAATAATGTGTTGGACATTGGGTTCATTACTTCTCGTGAGTTTCACTACATGGGTTAACACCCTCTCATGGATCCTAACTCTGGAAATTGTGTCAGAGACTAACACCTGTGGGTTTTAGTCTAACGAAAATCATAGTCCAAAAAATGGTTTCAGAGTGACATGTCTCGAGTTTGAAACTCACCGAAAACGCAATCGGAGGGAGATTATTGGACATTGGGTTCAATGCTTCCCGTGAGTTTTTCGACATGGGTTAACCCCCTCTTGTGGATCCTAACTATGATGATTGTGGAAGAGACTAACACCTACAGGTTTTGATCTAATGAAAATCGTAGTCCAACGGAATGAAGGAACAAACCCTAGAACAACTCCTCTCCAAGTAGTTAAGTAACCCATCAAATGGATCGATCTTGCTAGCTTTGTAGAATACTTTAACATTCACAATAATATCTTTGATGAACCAACAAAAATAACCAAGAAAGAGAGAGCTCCAAAAATTGACACCAAAAACTCCTAGAAAGATCTTCTTTTAAAAGGCTTGTAAAAATGATCTCCAACAATTCACAACAATTTTGAATGAGAGGGGAGCCTCTACTTACAGTGGAGGATTTTACATCCTTCTCATTCTTTATTAACTAGTTTTCCATAAAATTAGCCTAGGAGACTAAGAAAGGAGACTAAGTCAATACAAAGTCAAATGATGCCACATGTACATAGAACCCTCATGCAAGAGGAACATCCCACAAAAAAGGGTCCAATTTTCTCTCCAAGCACACCATTCCACAAAAACAAGGTAAGGTAACCTCCCACACAGGTAAAGCTCCAACGTTCCTCTCCACCAAGTGGAATGACCTCATGAAAATGTGGATAATGACCTCAAAAGGGGAAAAAATCCACAAAATGTTCTCAAGGAATTCTCAAATAATGTTCATAAATCCTTGAAATATGTCTCCAAATCATGATCATGTCCATATCTAAGGTAAAAGAACCTCCATGAAGCATGGAAGTGACCCTCTAAGTCCCAAATTGGGTCATAAAATCCTCGACAACTAGTATGACGTCCAAAACAGTGGCTCAACCCTCAAATAATATGAAATACATTTCCAAAGTGATGAAAGAAGGAGGGTTCTCATGAATATCCAATGTGTCATGAGTAGAGCATTTACATGTGTGCAAAAGTAGCCCAAATGTTCCTTGGAGGATGTGACCAGTGCCTCAGAATATGTGTACTACCTTAAGAACTATGACATTGCCTTAGGATATGGTTATATGTTTATATGTTCGAGGATTGGATCTTGATGATTTCTTAAGGTATGGTCATGTAAGGTTGAGTATATACCCTTGAGGCACTATCAGTTGTAGAGTACTTGTTGTAGTAAATTATTTGAGGCAAATCTGTTGAAGTACATTGATGGTACATGTCTAGTTTTCTTGGCACATATTGTAGTACATTATGAGAGGAATTTGTTAGTGGTTTTGGCACATGATTGATACACACTAGAGGCTACATAACAATGAGGTTTTTAGACATGGTTAGATATGAGGGTTTATTTTATTTGGCTTATGAATAGTGTGATGTATTATTAGAGGACGTTTTCCAGTTATATTGGTATATGTATTTGGTATATGGTTGAGGTACATAATAGGTATATGTTGGGACATATAGTTGATTAGTTGTCATGTGCATGAGGTATTGTGATTTTCATGATTGATGCACTTGTGATGGTACATGTTGTGTTAGTGATTGATGTACATGATTGATGTAATATCTAATTGGTTGATGAGATTACAATGACAGTTTTTCAGTACAAATTGTGATAGGTTGTTGGTAAAGGTTGGTTTGATAGGTTTGATAGTGACAGGTTGTGACAATGACAGTGACAGGTTATTTGATTTAGTGACAATGACATGTTGTCTACATTTGGCATTTATATTTCATGGTGATAGGACGGGGAAAGGAAATGGAGTTGTAGCCTCCTTATAGTTGGAGCTGGAGAATCAGGGAGTTGGAGCTTCCTTCAAGTTGGAGCATGAGAATTAAGTGGTTGTATCCACCTTCCACTTCTAGCTGAATAACATAGGGGGTTGTAGCCTCCTTCTGGTTGGAGTGAGAGAATTGGGGAGTTGGTGCTTCGCTCAGGTTGGAGCCTAAAAAAATAGGGGGTTGGAGCCAGAGAATTGGAAGTTGGTGCTTCCTTGAATGTAATTCTTTGACATATAAGAAAAAAATTATGTGATTTTCTCCCGCATTGGGTTTCCACATAAATATTGGTGTATTGTGTATTGTGTGGATGTGTCTATTGATGTTTATTATGCACTGATAGATGTTAATGTTTATGATGCAATAATATATTGATGATGAGTTGATGAACATTGTTGAATAAGTTAAAGGAATATAAATTGTGGTTAAAAGTGGTATAAATTGTTCATTACTGGTTCATTGCCCCTCTTAATAATCCAACAACAATTGTTTTTGTTTATGGATATAAAATACTCGACGCTAGTTAAGTTGCAAAACTGAGTGCATGTAAGTATAAATATTGAACGAGAACAATGCTCAAGACTCACTTTGGCTTACGTCAAATGTCATGAGAATCATGAAATATTATTATATAAACGATTGTAGAGTCACATTGAGAAAGTACTTCAACTCATTGTGGATGAGAAAGTCTAGGTGATTGTTAGTTTTTCTCCAACTCAACACTCAACACTTAGCTAAGATAAAATCACTTTATTAAATAGATGCACAATTAGGTTCCTAACCAATTAACATAATCATAAAAATAGAAAAAAATCAAAGTGCATAATATATTTCGGGTAAACACCCATGCAAAAAATTCCGAAGAGAAAACCATATCTCAATTTGATTATAATTTTTTGGCTCCCATCATAGGATAATGGCCCATTAGAGGAATACAATGCAACAATAGCATGGCCCACCTATATGCTATCTCCTTTGCTACCCCTTAGTACATTTCCTCAACCCTACCCACTCACACATGAATGAACTCTCTTCGCCCACTCAATGAGATCTCCCCAATGTTTACCCGAATTGAAGTTAACAAGCTTATCAAGAAGATGGAAATCTCTCAAGTGTTCAAAGACATTCTAATGTAGGAGCATCACCTTCAAATTCAAAACACAAGCGTGGAGGCAAAGGAAGACATCTCAGCATGGTAGAGCTTCAAATCAGAAATTAACTCAGAATTAAATCAGGTTGTTGAGATATTTTGTAAACAACATTTTAAAATGTAACTTATTTGTAAAGTCTTAAGGACTGTAAGGGGTTGTAGATATGGAGTGTTGAATCTTATTTGGAAATAACTGTGAGTTGTTGTAATAGGACGAAGTAGGTAACTGCTAGGAGTTTGATAGGATAGGTTGCATACAGGACGAGAGAGCTCGTGGAGACGGTCCTTAGATAGTTGTTGTTGTATTGTAATAGATAGAACAAAGAGTGTATGGAGATATGAGAAATCAATAGAGCATAGTAGAGTAGAAGAAATACTATGTAATTTGTTTTCATGAATAAATAGAATAGACAGAATTGTTCCAAAATCTTGGACTTTCATTTGATGTATGAGTGAATGAATTTTATATTCTATGTATGTGTTTTATTTCATTTCATTCATGTATGATTGTTCAAGAGGTTGATAGTATGAGGTTGTGATGAAACTGGATAAGTTTCAATTGTTTCTCTTCTAACACTTGTATGCAAGGTGTGCATCTCGAACACAAAGAGCGCGTCGATTGAGTCTTGGAGTGATTCAGAGAATTTCATAGATAACACAGGGAACTTAGACCAAGTGCAAAGTGTGCACAACATGAAAAAAATACCAAGCATCGAGGAACCTGAAATAGAAAAACACCAGGTGGGTGAGAAGAATTTCTTTTCAAGAAATCCTTCGAGCCGAGTTATCGAAATCTCGACAACACAAGGTGTGCATGAGAAATAAAAATCTGTTTAAGGAAAAATCTCAGAAGGGATAGCACTTTTCAAAAGTGTTAACGAGATCCAAGAATCAGACTTGTAGGAGGAGGAAAGGTTCACAACCTTTGAATAGTTAGAAAATCTTGTAAGTCACAGAGAGATCAGAAGCTTAGGAGAGAGAAGCGATAGTGGTCATTGGATCACAATGTAATGGACCAAAAACCGTCTGATCAGGGTAAGGTTCAAGAGCCTTTGCACTTCATACACAAAGGACAGAGAAAATTGACCAAGGTTGAGAACTAAGATTTCTGAAGCCCGAAGAGCCCAAAAACTGAAGTAGAGTCTCAGTCGTCCGATCACAGGAACAAATCTGAGCTGTCAGATTGTTTGGGGTAAAATTCAAGCATTGGATCGCTAGAGTGGATATGAACCTTCAGATACCATGAGTCCGAGCGGAGACAAGTTTGAAACTTGATATTTCTGAAGCGCGGAGAACCGAAGGGCCGACGCAAATCTGGATTGTTAGATATAGGAGGACATGTGTCGAGAGGTCAGAAGATCTAGAGGAAAGTGAAGGTTGAAGTGTTGAAACACCCGAAGCTCGAAGAGCCGAAGAGCCGAGAGTCGTCATTATATAGGGGTCACTTGTCAATATATCGCGAGCTATGGTAAATGGTAGTGGGATTTAGGTTGAAGAACTCCTTATTAATAGAAGGCCCAAAGTGGTTCAAAACCATCTGATCTAGGAGAGATGTGACATAGATATGTGCACTCTGAGTAAAGTCTCGAAGTAATCCTTGATCGTCATATCACGAGGACATGCGAAAAAAATTTGCATACTTCACGAGGAGAGAAAAGTTGAGAATTGAAAGGTCCGAAGTCCAGAGACAAAATGGGATCACAACTGTTGATCCAAGGAAGACACACTTCAGTGGATTAGAGTCTTCAGATAAAATCCCAAGAAGGAAAGGGTTGAAGTTTGAGAACTATGGAGTCTGTAGTTCCGAAGTGATCAACACCATTGATTTTGTGGGACAACAGTCCACAGATCATCAACTCTGGGGGATTGGAGTACGGAAGAGATTTGGGTTTGATATTTCAAAAACCTGAAGTCCGAAATCATGAAGATATCACATCCATTGATTTAGGAGAGGTAGATCTAGTCCCTAGATTGAAAGGCGCAGATATGAACCATCAATTCAGACATTATCATCAAGATCATGAGATCGACAATCTCGTAGCATTGTGAGGACAAGATTTGTGTAGATTTTAAAATATTGAGGAAACATTGCGGGTTTCATACGTGGGAATATCAAGGTCCTAAAGAGTAGTTTGACTCAGAGAATTGGAGATCCTTTGATCGAGAGGTCGCACAGCCCTCCGGGGGAGTAGGGGGGTTGTATCAGGGGGTATCAGAGCCTATATTAAGTTTTTTTGTAGACAACAAACAAAAGGAGAAAGGAGAAAAGTTGATATCAATTGTGGTATCAATAATTTGATTTATGTTTGTAGACGATGTAGTGGAATCATGCCACCCAGAAGGCGTAGAGTGAATGGAGAAATGGATGAAGAAATGAGGCGACTCCAAATGAGACTGGATGCCATGGAAACAACACAAAGGAGAGAACCAGTTGTTGGAGATATCAGTGAAGATGAGAGCGAAGAATAAGAGGTCGAAGAAAATGTAGCAGAGGATGTTGCACAAGATCTCTTAATAAAAGATGTTTCAAAAATAGGAGTGAGAGAAAGGATAGAAGTACCAATGTATGAAGGAAATTTAGAAGTCGAAGACTTGTATGAAGGATTATCCAAACCCATACAAGGTATCAAGGTTGTAAAAATGACATCAAGTGATGGTAAGTCAACAATGTCAAGTTGAATTTAAAATAGGAGGTTTTAGGAATGAAATATTATGTGATGTAATTCCTAAGGATGTCTGTCATATTTTATTGGGGAGACCATGGCAATTTGATAGAAAATTTATTCATGATGGAAGAAATAATACTTATACTCTATAAAATAATGGTAGGACACATATGTTGTTACCAATAGAAGACAAAGAGAAAAATAGGGAAACTAGTTCTAGTATACTTCTCATGAGTGGGAAGCAACTTTTGAATGAAGTCAAGAAGGAAAAAGAAATGTAGTTTGTTGTAGTGAGGAAGCCTTGAGTTATCCTTACAAATAATTTTGTAGAAGATTTGCTCGAAGAAATCCAGGAACTGTTAGAAAACTTTGCTGACATAGTAGTGGATGAGTTACCTCACTCATTGCCACCCATCAGGAGTATAAGCCATCATATTGACCTTATTCCAGGAGCTAGTTTTCCAAACAAAGCAACTTATAGGTTGACACCTAGAGAGAATGAGGAAGTCAAAAATCAAGTCCAGGAGTTGTTGGATAAAGGCTTAGTCAGGGAAATCCTAAGCCCATGCACAGTACCAATTGTGTTAATTCCAAAAAAAGGATGGAGGATGGAGAATGTGTATAGATTTTTGAGCCATCAACAAGATAACCATTAGGTATAGATTTCCTTTATCAAGGATGGATGATTTTATGGATTTCTTGAGTGGCGCAAGATATTTTTCCAACATAGACTTGAAGAGTGGATATCATGAAATAAGAATGAGAGAGGGATATGAATGGAAAACAACATTCAAGACAAATGAAGGATTGTTTGAATGGTTGGTCATGGCATTTGGGTTGACAAATGCACCAAGAACATTTATGAGGTTGATGAATGAAGTATTGAAAGAATTCATAGGAAAATTTGTCGTAGTATATCTGGATGACATACTAATCTTCAGTAAGACAAAGGGAGAACACTTAAGACATCTGATCGCAGTGGTGGAAAATTTGCAGTAGGAAAAATTGCTAATAAATATGAAGAAAAGTTCTTTTATGAAGACATAACTCATATACTTGGGTTTTGTGATTACTTCAAATGAATTGAATATGGATCCATAAAAGGTGAGAGCAATCAAGGAATGGCCATCACCAAGAAATATATTTGAGGTAAGAATTTTTCATGGGTTAGCAAGTTTTTATAGAAATTTTATCAGAAATTTCAATGGTATATGTTCACCCATGCTGGACACTGTGAAGAAGAAACACAAGTCTTTTAAATGGACAGAGGAGGCTGAAAAAAGTTTCAAAGTGTTGAAAGATAAAATCACAGAACAACCAATTCTGGTCTTACCAGATTTTGGAAAAACATTTCAAGTGAGATGTGATGCAAGTGGATTAGCTATTGGAGCAGTCTTGAGTGACGATAATAAGCCAGTTGCTTATTTTAGTGAGAATATGAATGATGCCAAACAAAAGTATTCCACATATGACAAAGAATTTTATACAGTGATTCAAGCTTTGAAGAAGTGGAGACACTATTTAATTCCTAAAGAATTTGTCTTGTACAATGATAATCAAGCTTTGTAATTTATTACTAGGAAAGAAAAGTTGAATCAGAGACATGCAAAATGGGTAGAATTTATGCAAAATTTTAATTTTGTTATTAAACATATTGTTGGAACTGCTAACAAAGTTGTAGATGCTTTGATCATAAGGACAAGAATTCCAAGTGGAGACCTTAGAGTTTAAACACCTCAAGGAGATGTATAAAGAAGATGTCGATTCTAAGGAAGCTGATGAGGGATGAAAGAATCCTTTGTTGGGAGACAAGAGCCCATGGATTGAATATTTGATCCAGGATGGATTACTATTCAAGGGAATCCAAATATGCATACTAGAATGATCAATGAGAGATAACCTGTTGAAAGAGAAACATAATGGAGGTTTAGCTGGACATTTTGGTCACAAGAAGACATTTTCACAACTGAGCAATTTGTATTATTGGCCGAACATGAGGGAAGAGGTGAAAAAGTTTGTGAGCAAATGCAAAATCTATTAGTATGCAAAAGGACGACAACAAAAAACTGGTTTGTACCAGCCATTACCAATTCCAGAGAGGCCGTGGGATGCAATCAGTATGGACTTTTTATTGGGATTTCCTAGAAATCAGAAAGGGAGTGATTCCATATTTGTTGTGGTGGATAGATTTTCAAAAATGGCACATTTCATACCATGCCAAAAGACAAACAATGCTACACACATAGCCAATTTTTTTTCCAGAGAAGTAGTGAGACTACATGGATTGCCAAGGACCATAGTCTCAACAAGGGACACCAAATTTGTAGGACACTTTTGGCAGACTCTATGGAAGAGGCTAGGGAAAAAATTGTCCTTTAGTTCAACATATCACCCTTAGACAGATGGATAGACTGAAGTAGTGAACAAGAGTCTGGGAAACTTGTTGAGAAGTTCAGTCACTGAGCAAGGTCATCAATGGGATCAGATTCTGGCAAAAGAAGAATTTGCATTCAACAATTCAGTGAACAGGAGCATGAGGAAAAGTCCATTTGAGATTGTGTATGGTATACAACCAACAGGGATTACAGAGTTGAGAGATCTGAATCAAGATGAGTTCAGAAGTTCTTGAGCAGAGGATTTTGCAACAGAAATGCAAAAAATCCATGACAGAGTCAAAGAACAGCTACAAAACAACAACCTGAAATATAAGAGAAGAGTTGATCAAAAGAGGAGAGAAGTTCAATTCGTATTTGAAGATAAAGTTTTAGCTCATTTGAGAAAAGAGATATTTTCAAGGGGAACGCATAACAATTTGAAGATGAAAAATATTGGACTATGCAGGATTCTTAAAAAATTCACGGCCAATGCTCATGAAATTGAGTTCCTAGACAATGTTGGGATATCATAGATATTCAATGTTACAGACCTGTGTCCTTACAGGAGAGATGAGGCAGAAGAATCAGATGATCAGAAAGAAGTTCAGTGGGAAGAACAATTGCCCATAGTAGAAAAACCTCAGATGGAGAAAATGATTGAACAAAGAGATGGAAAGAAAACTAGAAGGAAGACATATCCTGAATATTTAGTGAAATGGAAAGATCATCCAATGGAAGATGCAAGTTGGGTCATAGAACCTGATATTTTGAAGCATGGAAAGACAGTGTAGGATCTCATGGACAGGAGTCCATGAAAATTTTAATAAGAAGAGTATGATGTAGGAGCATCGCCTTTAAAGTCAAATTGCAAGCATGGAGGCAAAGGAATACATCTCAGCATGGCAGAGTTTCAAATCAGAAATTAACTCAGAATTAAATCAGGTTGTTGACATATTTTGTAAACAACATTTTAAAATGTAACTTGTTTGTAAACTCTTAATAACTATAAGGGGTTGCAGATATGGAGTGTTGACTCTTATCTGGCAATAACTGTTAGTTATTGTAATAGGATGAAGTAGGTAACCACTATGAGTTTGATAGGATAGGTTGTGGACAGGACGAGAGAGCTCGTGGAGCCGATCCTTAGATAGTTGTTGTTTTATTGTAATAGATAGAACAAAAAGTGTATGAAGATATAGAGAAATAAGTAGAGGAGAGTAGAGTAGAAGAAATACTATGTAATTTGTTTTCATGAATGAATAGAACAGACATAATTGTTCCAAAATATTGGACTATGTTCATTTGATGTATGAGTGAATGAATGTTATATTTTGTGTATGTGTTTTATTTCATTTCATTCATGTATGATTGTTCAAGAGGTTGATAGTATGAGGTTGTGACGAAACTAGATAAGTTTCAATTGTTTCTCTTCTAACACTTGTATGCAAGGTGTGCATCTCGAATGCAAAGAGCGTGTCGTTTGAGTCTCAGAGTGATTCAAAGAAGTTTAGAGAGAACAAAGGGAAATTAGCCCGGGTGCAAGGTGTGAACAGTGTCAAAAGACGACCAACCATCGAAGAACCCAAAACAGAGAAACGCCAGGTGGGCGACAAGAATTTTTTTTCAAGAAATCCTTCAAACTAAGTTATCGAAATCCCAAAAATGTAAGGTGTGCGTGGGAAATAAAAATCCATTTAAAGACAAAGCTCAAAAAGGATATCACTTTTCATAATTTTTAACGAGATCCAAGAATCAGACTCATAGGAGGAGCAAAGGTTCACATCCTTTGAACACTTAGAAAATATTCTAAGTCATAGAGAGATGAGAAGCTTAGAAGAGAGGAGCGATAGTTTCCAATGGATCACACCATAATGAACCAAAAACCGTCTGATCAGGGTAAGGTGCATGAGCCTTAGCACTTCACACACAGAGGAGAGAGAAAAATCACAAAGGTTGAGAACTGAGATTTCCAAAGCCCAAAGAGCCGAAAACCCGAAGTAGAATCTAAGTCCTCCAATCGCAGGAACAGATCTGAGCCATTATATTGTTCAAGGTAAACTTTAAGCATTAGATTGCCAGAGTGGATCTGAACCGTCGGAGACCATGAGTATGAGTGGAGACAAGTTTGAAAATTGAGATTTCTGAAGCATGGAGAACTGAAGGGCCAGACTGAATATGGATCGTTGCATCTAGGAGGACATGTGTCGATATGTCAAAATATCGAAGGGAAGGCGAAGGTTGAAGTTTTGAAACACCCGAAGCCTGAAGAGCCAAAGAGTTGAGAGCCGTCGATCTATAGGGGACACTTGTCAAAAGATCATGAGCTCTGGGTAAATGGTAATGGGATTTTGGTTGAAGAACTGACACTGCCGAACCCTGAAGGATCGAAGTGATTCAGAACCATTGAATCTAGGAGAGACATGGAAAAGATTTGTGCACTCTGGGTAAAGTCCCAAAGTAATCCTTGATCGTCAGATCATGGGGACACACAACATAAATCCGCATACTTTGCGATGAGAGAAAAGTTGAGAGTTGAAAGGTACAAATTTCAGAGACGCGAAGGGATCACAGGCATTGATCCAAGGAAAACATGCATTAGTGGATTAAATTCTTCAGATAAAATCCCAAGAAGGAAAGGGTTGAAGTTTGAGAACTTCGGAGTCCAGAGTTTCAAAGTGATCAACACCATTGATTTTGTGGGACAGGTGTCTGCAGATCGTTAGCTCTAGAGGATTGGAGTACGAAAGATATTTGGGTTTGATATTTCAAAACCCCGAAGTGTGAAATCACAAAGAGATCACATCTGTTTATTTAGGATAGGCATATCTAGTCTTTAGATTGAAAGGCGCAAATCTGAACCGTCGATTTATACATTATCATCAAGATCGCGAGATCAATGATCCCATAGCATTGCAGGGACAGGATTTGTGCAGAGTTTAAAATATTGAGGGCGGGTCTCAATCCAAGCCGTGGTTTCATCAAGAGGACACGTCGAGGCCTGAGGATAATTGTGGGACCAAAAGTAGTTTGACTTAAAACCACTTATGGATGAGCCCGTAATCGCGTATTCATTGCCCAAGGTCACATCAAAAGAGAGGCTTATTCAAAAAGGATCTAGCACCCAAAACTCTGAGAGCTTTCACAGATGTGAAAGGAAAGGTCGCGGGTATCATAAAACCACACCAGAAGGCCAAAAGGACCTCTTTTTGATTAATACATGGGACTATCAAGGTCCTAAAGAGTCATTTGACTCAGAGAATTGAATATCCTTTGACTAGGAGGTCGCACAGCCCTACGGGGGAGTAGGGGCGCTGCATCACATTCTCAGTAGTCAAAGGCCATGTAGTGACAAGTCTAGAATATGATACAAGTAAAATCATCCTTAGAAAGGATCAAGCTCCATGAAAAAAGACACAGAACAAAAGATTTAAATAAAATTTCCCATAGGAAGGATTTATAGTCAACAAGAGACAGAAAGGAATGATATAGAATATCTTCTACATTAAGGTAGCAAGAAATTTTAAACCATAATGTAGGAATTAAAAGTAGAGAAGATCATGATCAATGAAGGAGATAATTTAGAAGAACTACACAACAAAGAACATCATTCCCATCTAGGTATCAAAGTCTCTTTTATGGTTATTTTTGTTTTTGTAATAACTTTGGACATAGAGTTGCAAACTGCAGAGCACATGGAAGAAATATTAATATTAATGTTATGTGTCCCCACATAACATTGAATGCTACAAAATTCCACAACCTTGGACATATAGCTCAAAATTGTAGAAGTATGATAGAGCCTCCCATGAAAGAAAATAATAATATCATTTTTAGAAGGTTTGGAAAATAAAAGAAAATCAGATGAATGAAAATCCAAGAGATCGTATGCACAAGACTTGTAGTAGTATAAGACCAAGAAATTGATAAATCCACATGTAAAAAGGAAGATGACATAACTCAAGAAAGTGATGAATCTACAAATGAAAAAGAAGATGACTTCACATTAGAGAAGATGTTGTTCTAAGCCATTTGACTTGGAGATTCCTACGTAACATGAATATTAGACAGGGGGAGTCTATGTAGTAGCTAAAACATATAAGAGAACCATCCTTCTAGAAACTTGCAGAGTTGGAGTAGACAGACTCAAAAGTACAGTATGACAGATTGAATGGTTAGCAATTACACAGACAAAAGTTTATGATTGTATTCAGGAAGAGATATCTTCAGCACCGGTTATTTCAGACATACAATGTTTGGTTTACATATAGAGAGGACTAGTGGATGCATATGATATGTGATGATCGATAGTACATTGGCATATTTGTTAGAATTGTGGACAATTGTGTAGTGGAGTCTTGGACATTATGGACAGAGATGGATTCGTAGATTGGTTCAGAGAGTGGTTCAGAGATTGACTCAAATATTGGTTCAGAGAATGTGGGTGAAGGGTACCCCACAACACTTCATTGTTGATAGTGGTAGCCAGAAGAACCTCATCTCAGTAGAGGTCATCAAGCAACTAGCCCTGCCAACAATGTCGCCTATCGTACGACATCAACCCCTTCAAAGATGAGGTATTGTGTGATGTTGCTCCTCTTTAATTTTGGAATGTTTTTTTGGGACAACTGTATTTATGGAAGCACCATGTTGTATATGAGTCTAGGCCTCACAATGTTATTATTAATTTGAGCAAAAAATTGTAAAGTATACCCGAGGCAGTCCCACCTAGTGTTATTTCCTTGATCTCTACCAAGCAATGCAGGAAGGTCATCTCTTAGACGAGGAAGTTTGTCTTCTTCATGATTCTCTCTCAGAATGAGAAAAAGATCACAACCAAATCCAGTTCCTTTGTGTCTGACCTCTCCACACAACAAAATTAAGTGGATGAGGTCGTGGAAGAATACTCATAAATCTTCTACTCACCTAACAGAGTACCTCTGCATTGTTAGGTCAAGAATCCCATCAATCTGACCCCTGATGCATTGTTTCCCAATGGGCTAGTCTACTATCACTCTCTGTTAGAGAATGAGGAGATCAAGTGGTAGATCCAAGAACTTCTCCACAAGGGGCACATCCATCCCATCTCATCGCCTTGTGGGAGCCCAATTGTGCCGGTACAGAAGAAAGACAGAACCTGGCGAATCTGCATTAATTATTGGTCCCTGAATCAAATTACAGTCAAGAACTAGTACTAGTACCCGATTTCCCAAATCGACGACCTCCTTGATCATCTCACAGGGGACAAATACTTCAACAACATTGATCTAAAGGCTGGCTACCACTAGGTCCCAATAGAATAGACAGATGTATGGAGGACCACCTTCAAGTCAAAAGAAGTTCTTTTTGAATGGTTGGTCATGCCCTTTGGTTTGAAAAATGCTCCAACAACTTTCATCAGGATGATGGATGATATCCTGTGACCACTCACCAATAATTTTGTAGTGTTTTATATGGATTAAATCCTCATCTATAGCAAGAAGTGGGTAGAACACTTGCAACATATTCAATAGGTTTTGTAGACCCCGCAACAATACAAGCTATATGCCAACTTGGAAAACTGCTCCTTCAACATGGATGGGGTCCCCTACCTGGGATAAATCATTGATAGACATGGTGTACATATGGATCCATCCAATATCTAGTTCATATGTGATTGGCCATCCCTAACCACACTCACTGAGATTCAAAGCTTCTTGGGCCTTACCAATTTCTACCGTAGGTTCGTGTTGGGATTCTCCCATATTGCATGGGCACTCATCCTAGTAATGAGGGGTGGTAGTAAGGAAATATTTGTGTGGGTCATGTCCCAACAACATGAATTCAATTATTTGAAACAACGCTTGTGTTGAGCCCCAATACTTTCATTACTGGACCTGTAACAACCATTTAAGATCGAGATAGATGCTTCAAACTATGTTGTGGGCATCGTTATCACTTAGCACAGACACCCCGTGGTCTATCATAGTGAGACACTATCAAATGTTATCCATAATTACCCTACTTAAGACAAACAAATGTACTCCATTGTGAAATCCTACTGCCAGTGGAGACATTACATTCTTGGGAAGGAGACAGTCATCCACACTGATCATAAGCCACTACAGTTCATGTAGACACAAAGAAAATTGGAGAATGACTGCCATCAAAAGTGGTCCACATACTTGCAACAATTCCACCTCAACATCAAGTATAAAATAGGAAGTACCAATTGACTTGTTGATTTCCGTAGCCAACCGCTAGTCGCAACACTCACCATTGTGCTAGACTCTTGCAGCCATGAGACCTCTGGATGGCCCCATCTCTATGAGACAAACCTAGACTTCGCCACCACCTACTAAATGTTGGGCGCAAAATCAGTTGTCGGAAATTTCCATCTTCAGGATGGGTTGTTGTGTCGCCTAGGCCATATCTACATTCCATCAAGTGAGTGAGTGAATTTGATTTGGGAAGCCCATTACAGTCAAGTGGTAGGACACTTCAACATTGAAAAGACAGTGGCAATGTTGCAAAAAAAATTCAAATGGATGAAACTTTGACATGATGTCAGCAAGTATATCAGGTCATGCACTGCCTGTGCTATTTCCAAAGAAACCACTAAGAGATAGGTCCTATACACCCCTCTTCCTACACCTGGAAGGCCATGGGAATCCATCTCAATGGAATACATGTCAGGACTCTCGTCCACCAAGAGGGGAAATGACTATTTTTTCATGGTTTTTAATCATTTTCTAAGATGGTAATTATGGCCGCCTGAAAGAAGAGAATCACAACAAAGGCCACTACCAAGATCTTCATTGAACGATTCTAGGTACATTTTGGAATCCCAAAAACCATTTTCTCAAATTAGGACAATCAGTTTCTTGACACATTCTGGCCGAGCCTCTGATCACTACTGGACACCAAACTCACCAAATACATGACCTTCCACCCCCAAACAGATGGCCAAACTGAGATTGTAAATCGAATGATCATGCATATCCTGTGCATGTACAATTCCAAGCACCCCCTCACATGGGATGAGAGTCTTCCATATGTTCAACATGGCTACAATCGAGCCCTACATAGCTCAACTGGCCATAGTCCCTTTCAGGTGGGCTTGGGATTCCAACCATTGGGTCCCGTGGATATTTCACTACCCCTTGCGGCCACCCCGACCGACTCGTCACCTGCTCCAACTGAAGATGAAAAAGCCACCTAGTTCATTGAGAGGATCCATCACATCCACCAATAGGTTCAATATATTTTACAAAATTATAATGTCAAGTACAAGCAACGCCATGATCAACACCGGGTGCCACATAAGTTTCAGGTGGGAGACAGAGTTTGGTTGCACTTGTATAAAAAATACCTTATAGGGACCCATCGAAATCTTCACCCACTTTGTTATGGACCACACACCATCACCAAGGTTGTAGTTTACAATTCTTTTGAGATCAACATTCCTCCTTTCCTTGGCCTGCACCCAGTGTTCAACATGGATCTCCTTTGACCTTATTTCCCACCATTATTGGACACCTCAGAGATATCAGAACAATTGACACCAATAGAGCTCAACCCCGACTACATAAATATGAATCCAATGATCATATTGTGGAGATATGGGTTAAGGGTACTCACCAACAAAGGATCTAGATTTATCCAGTTGTCAAAGCAAGAAAACTACTGCACCAAGGCAAGTGGCTCACCCGGGGCCAAATTTAGAAGAAATTTCCTCATATGATGGGGGAACTCAACACAATGGATACCATTGATTCTTAATGGGGGAGGATTGATCCATATGGATTTCTATGGCCTCCCACCTATTCCAACTAGCTCATTTTGGTGTTTTTCTAGTTTGGCATTTTTTCCTAGTTTTTGGGTCCCTGACTTTTGGGGTCGTTTTGAGGACCTAAACAATGTTTTAGGGATCTACATAATTATAATATACACAAATTTATATTCTAACATAAATATTTCTAGTCCTCGAATAGACCTTTCCAACGGGCTATCCTATGCCTAAAATGGAGATCGTATGCAAAAGTTACAACCCCAGGAAGTTGATGTACTAACTTACCCCAATGGGGTCCACATGACTTTTGGCGCTTCATCTCCTAGGGTTAGGTTTTTGGATGTCTAGGGTTTTTGTCATTCCTGTTTATTGTAAAAAGGCCTTCAGAGCCTCATTTTACTCATCTTCTTGTGAATGATCATAACTGTCACATCTCTTCTCAGAGATAAGTCACTACCATTCCAACAAGCTTGTTTTTCACTCCATTTTACAGTTTCACTTTATTTCCTTATTGAATAGAAACCTGTTTTACTATATATTTGTTATTCCATGTTAAGCATGTTTTAATAATAATTTGTATTCATTTCATTTTTCTCATAAAATCAAGATCATTATAAGTCTAAGATTTTGCAGTTGGAAAAGGAAAAGATGGAATGGTCTCAAGAAAATGTAAAGTTGGTGAATAAAGCCATGGTTTTATCCCCTATTATAGGAATTGGATCAACCACTGAAGACATTGTTTAGGATATGTCACAATTCATTCTGAAATAAGGAGAGATCAAAGGGTTAAATAAAAACATGGATTAATTGGAGCAAGAAGTGTGCACAAAGGATGAAAAGATATCCCAAGTTCAAAATGAAAAGGTAATTTTGTAGGAGAAGATTAATAAATTGAATTCACAATTAAGAGGTAAAATTCTGTTGCAAGCAACTAAAAATATCATATGGGATTCGATAGCTATTGAGGCTGCAAAATTTAGATTATATTTGAATTTTGTAAATGATAATAGTATATCAATCACAACTGGACATAGATGCACTGTTGTAAATGAGACTTTAGACAAAAAACCATTTGAATGGGCACAAAATGCCATTAGTCTTCTCAACTTAGTTCCTCCTGTGGATCTTTAGACCATTGGGGTAAAAGATAAAACTGCATTGATTATCTAGGACAGAAGGATTATTGCAAAACATGATCTTTTGAAATCAGTTCTGAATAAAATAATACATATGGAACAAAGTGTGAAAAATTTCAAGAATTTATTTGAAGAATTGTTCATAAAGGGCCTTCCATCATTCTGGGATGGTAAAGGTAAGTTGCAGGATCAATAAAAATATAATGCACTCTTGACTCAATCAAGGATGGACCACTCCAAATTTGAAACCATGGAGGAGGGTTTGAAAGGGGCTACTTTAGTTGATAAACTGAATACATATTTTGAAATTTTAAATCGGTTTAAGATATTCAACCTTGGTCTACCTGCCATGTCTTATGTCTCTTGTATTGACTTGGAAATTTTAATGAAGGAAATGAAAGATTATGAGATTCCTTCTGAATTGCAATGGAAGGAAATAGTCAAATTGGGTAAAACTAAATGTAATTTCCCAGGACTGAGTAAATGATTTCCACTTGTCTACCAAAAGGCAACGAATCAAATTAATATACAATCAAAGTCAAAGGATGAAGATAAAGGACCAAACTGCATAAATATCCACAAATCCCAGATTTTGTGAACTGAAATTTTCTATTTTTAGTGTAATTGGTTCAAACTGAATGGAATCAAATTGTTGTATAAATATTGTAGTTTTTGATGTATTCAAGGTTGACAGAAGAACAAAGGGATAAATTATACTGATCATTGTAATAATTTATGAATCTGAATGAATACAAGTGGAGATGTCCATAGTTTTTTCATACCAAAGATTCATGTGGTGATGTTCTGAATTATTTGGCTCCTTTCATGTATGTTTTTCTAGTTTTTTATATCTTCATATGCAACCTTTCATATGTTTAAAATTGGATGTTAATGGGTCTAAAATTCATCTAAATGGTGCTTTACATCCAAGCAATTTTGAATTTTGTTTTCTTTCTTAACTCATCAGAATTCATCTCTCTGGTTCTTCAATTGATGTTATATGTTTTCCTATTTCTTCCATCTTACCACAACAGATTAAAAGATTGAAAGTTCATAACCTATCTTGCCTTTGATTCCTTGATAACTCTACCTACTAAACATTGTTTCATTTGTTTTCAAAGTTAACTCCATTTCCCAAAGGTTCCCTTCCTTCTTTCCAGAAAACCCCATAAATCTTTCATCAAACCAAAACCTAGACATTAAACCTTTAAAGAATATCCATATTCCAAGAGGCCAAGTGACAGAGTTTGGTTTATAGATAAAGAGGACTAGTGAACACATATGATATTTGATGATTGATAGTACAATGACAAATGGGTTAGCATTGTGGAAAATTGAGTAGTAGAGTCTTGGACAGTATGGACATAGATGGATTTGTAGATCGGTTCAAAGAGTGGTTTATATATTGACTCATATATTGGTTCAAAGAATGTTGAATGATTATTTGAATGCTTAATCTTGAATGTTTTTTATATGTGTCAATTGGCTTACACCAGAAAGAACCAATGGACAATAACTCCAAAAAGGAATCACGTACTTGAATACCTACATTTATCTTCACAACAACTTGTAGAGAAGTCAAATAATTAGAGAGAGAGATCCAGAAAGGAAGATCAGTAGCATACAGATAGGGAGACATACCCATAGGGGGAGTTGTTCTGTTAACCAAGATTGGTTAGAGTAGATACAATTTCAAGAGGAGACATATCGACAATGAGAATTAATCCTTTGTCAAAGGAAGAGAGAGAGTAATCAGAAGCATGAATATGGGGGGAGAAGCCCCAAGGAGAGTTCAGTCAGGAGGAGAAACCCCAAAGGGAGATACCCTTTGTCATTGATGTCAAAGGGGGAGAACTGGAAACATTGATGAGGAGAAATAATAACAAGGGGAGCATGAGCATGATTATTTCTATGACTAAGTGTTGTCATCAATGTTGGTGTTGTTATAAATGACAAAGGGAGATATTGTTGGATAATTGGCTTCGATTGATGGACAATTGGTTTTAATAGTTGGTTGTCATTGATGTCAACCCTTGGAGAGTGATATTAGAGATTGATGTCAACCCTTAGAGATCAATGTCAACCCTTAGATAAGTTTGGTAGCAAATTCAGGTATCCCAGTGTTGTAGTTAAGGAACCTAAGTTTGATTGAGGGATAAGGACATGAAGATCAATGAATTTTCAAGAAACACTATCACAGATGGATAGTACATGTCATGTTGTTTCTGGTGATATGTGGTACATCACATAGTTCCTCATGATTGAGGAGATATGGATTTGTGAAGTTGGAGGATCCTCAAGAATAATCTAGAAACCCATAGAAGGTCAACAAGAAGTCAATTATTCTAGAAACTCCTAAAAATTCATCAAGAAGTCTACTAGTCAAAGTGGTTGCAACAAGAAGTTAATTAAGGATAAAGTTGTTGAAAAGAGAAAATAATTAAAAATAAGTTAGTTGCAACAAAAAATTATGAGATGACTAATTAATGGTAAACTTGTTGCAAATTTTTTTTTAAATAATTAAAAATAAATTAGTTGCAACAAGAAATTATGAGTGGACTAATTAAGGGTAAAGTTGTTGCAAAAAGGAAATAATTAAAAATAAATTAGTTGCAACAAGAAATTATAAGTTCACTAATTAAGGGTAAAGTTGTTGCAAAAAGAAAATAATTAAAATAAATTAGTTGCAACAAGAAATTATGAGTTGACTAATTAAGAGTAAAGTTGTTGCAAAAATAAATAATTAAAAATAAATTAGTTGCAACAAGAAATTATGAGTAGACTAATTATGGATAAAGTAGTTGCAACAAGAAAGTGGGTTATCTTTGGAATATGAGAAAGGGGTAAAACAGTTATGAGGAAGATTCTAGAGGAAGGCACCTGGAAAGTATAAAAAAGAGATCAAGAGACTCCTATTTGCATCATTTTGAGTGCATTGAATATATATCTTATGAAAGGGTTTTGGCAGGAATATTCATTGACGAATATGAGGTAGCAGGAATTAGAGGTTGAGGAGAGTCTACATGCAAGTGTTACATTGTTCAGGTACAACAAAGTCATCTACAAAATTAAAAGGTATGGTTATATGTTTGAGTATTGGACCTTTATGATTGCTTGAGGTATGGTCATGTAAGGTTGAGTATATAACCTTGAGGTACTATTGGTTGTATAGTACTTGTTGTAGTAAATGATTTGAGCCAGATCTGTTGAAGTACATTGATGGTACATGTCTGGTTTTATTAACACATCTTGTAGTGCATTGTGAGAGACATTTGTTAGTGCTTTTGGCACATGATTGGTACACACTTGAGGCTATATAAAAATGAGGTTTTGGAAAATGGTTTGATATGAGGGTTTATTGTATTTGGCTTATGGATAGTGTGATGTGCTATTAGAGGATGCTTGTTGGTTATATTGGCATATGTCTTTGGTATATGGCCGAGGTACATATTGGGTATATGTTGGGACATATAGTTGATTAGTTGCCACATGCATAAGGTATTTTGCTGTGCATGATTGATGCACTTTTGATGGTATAGGTTTTGTTAGTAATTGATGTAAATGATTGATATAAGTCATAGTTGGATGTTGAGATTACAGTGACATATTTTCAATACAGGTTGTGATAGGTTGTTGGTACAGGTTGGCTTGAAAGGTTTGACAGTGATAGGTTGTGATAGTGATAGTGATAGGTTATTTGATTTAGTGACAATGATAGGTTGTCTACATTTGACATTTATATTTCAGGGCAGTAGGATGGGGCAAGCAAAGGGGGTTGTAGCCTCCTTCTAGTTGGACCTCACACATATATCAAAGAGCTATAGCATAGGGAAAACCCTTGATTGTAGATTCCATGCAAACCCTAACCCTGTTAGGATATTTAGACATTTAGGATTTAGTTAAAATCTACTTGGTCTAATGTGTCGTTAGGTAAAAGTGTGTTTCTTAGTGAGTTTCTTTAGTATGCGTTAGTATGCATTTTTAGTTAGAAAATCTGATGGCCACAATATGTTCTTGACATAGAGTGATATGATGGTTTATATTCTCCTCGATATTAAGGGACATTTATCTATGGCTTCGCACCCGATTGGTCAATGATCTCTGTTGAAACAATTCTTAAATTTTTTTATTCCTAAGACCTAAACTTTCCTTTTTTCAGGTTTCAGCTTTTCATAAAACGCAAGTTTCATTATCATTCCCAAACGTACGGTACCGATTTCTTGAAGAACTCAATTATTTGAATAATAAAAGGAAAAAAATCTAAAAGTATTATAAGAGTCTCGACACATTTTCTATAAAATTATTTTGATCATGCTAAGCTTAAAAAATTACGGATTTAAGGTTAACTTTAAAGAGTTTTTGGGATTCGGGGTTTGCTGAGAACATATTTTTCAATACAAATTGATTCGCGAAATCCCGATCCCCGATTTCATGAAAATAAAGAGAGTTAGCTTAAATACTAATTAATTAATTCTCTAACACAAAAAGTTAAGGCTTAAGTTAATCATTTCACGATTTCGGGATTCAGAGTTTAGTGATAACACATCTCTTGTCAAAATGATCCCCGAAATACCGAATCGCGAAATCTCGATCCATAATTTGTGTTAAACCGAACTAACTCTGTTTTATCCTTAACCTTGATTAGTTAGTTAATTAAGATGATTTTAAGTCCTTTTTTTAAAATACGTCGCGATTTCGCAACTTCACAAATCGGGATTCGCCAATGACATACTTCTTATTAAAATGATCCCCAAAATCCCGAAATGCTAAATATCAATTAATCATTTTGTTAAAACATTTAAGTCTTAATTTACACGTAACGATTTTGCGATTTCGGAGATCGGATTTCATCGATGACATACTTCTCGACAACACGATCCTTGAAATCCCAAAAGACAAAATCTTTAGTCTTAATCTATGATTAGCACCAATTAACCTTTTTCCAAAGCATGAATAATGATAATCGTTTTTTAAGGTTTCGTTCATGTTTCGGTTTCCCATTGAGTAAAATGTCCCGATTTTTCTTTAAAAATCCAAAGGCGGTAAAATACGGCCATTTAAGTAATGAATCAATGGTGATACCTGGTACTAATGCGTATCTCAGTAAAATATCTTCTGCATTAAATGCCTTGAATTCTTGTTAGATGTGTCAATCCCATCACTTTTAAATGAATTAAAGGAGCATTTGAATGTCTGTGTTTTCATTTTATCGAGCGCAAGAAACACTCAGTTGAGCTCATTCATTCATTTTCTGTGACAGGTTTTCCATTTAATTTACAGTCATGGCACCGAAAAAGGCACCGAAGAAGAGTGAAGATACACAGGAAGGAGATATCATCTCCAACACCACGCCACACGCTATAGACTCCATTAAATCATGGACTCAAATATCTAAATTTCTGGAATGTGAACTCAAGAATGCTCACCCTGATTCTGAGAATCACTATCGGGACATTGCTGAATCAGAACTTCATAAGATCACTGCGCGCCCTCGGCTCGTGGCATACAATGATATGATTAGTTGGGCCCTGGAAAAGTTTGATATCCGAACAAGGAGCATATTAAATGATCAAGGAGTCATTGTTGGCTCATTTAGGCCAGAACACACACAAGTAATGTATAAACTCTCGCCAAATCCTAAACATACTTTTAATGCCGAGTTTTTAGCATTGTTTCAGAGGAAAGAATGCACTGAGGTAGACCGAACCTATCTTGATATGATTATAGAATGGTGGAGGTGTCCATCAAAATTTAGAGCTAATACCGATGGGGTTTATGCTACAGCATCCTTAAATGAATACATGGTCTACGTAGCCAATATGTTATGCAGACTTTTTGGGAGAAAAGATCCCTGCCATTTTCATGTAGATTGGGTGCCCTTTTTGGAAGAAGCTTTAGAAGGGTATGCTTTTAATTGGAGTAAGATTTTATCGAATAACCTAACACAAGAAATATCAAACTACAAAGTTGCAAAATCAAAGGGACAATCAGTGGATTTTTACATGTCATCATACATTATGGATGCAATCTTCTATGTGACTCCTTTTCTATTAATGAATTGGAGTTGGAACAGATCCTGTCCAGAATCCATTCATGAATATCATTCTACCCTCTGGGAAGAAAATGCTAAGGACGCATTTTATGAAATTTTTCATTTTGTTATAATTCTGATGCATAAAATATTTTTTAGATGCAAACCTCCTCGCATTTCTAATACAGTCACAGAAAATGTTAAAGAAATAGCCGACTGGTTTATTGACAATAATTTTTCTTACATTAGGGTTTATGGTTGTTCTATTCCCCCTCATGCACTCCCTAAATTCCTACTGGATAGATTGGTGTGTAGAGAGGTCACCCACCAGATAGTAAAAGATGGCATTGGATTAGAGATAAAGGAAGCTCAGAAGAAGTCATGGCCAAATTTCCCTGTACATGTCGGGAAATTTTCATTACTGAATCTAGGCCATTCTAATGTAGAGGCTGAATCACTAGAAGAAGTAAAATTGGTAGATATTGAACACGGAAAGAATGACCCCTATCAATTAATAAGCAAACATTTGATGCATTGTAATTTGAAATTCTATGAGCATGAAACATATGTTTATGATGAAATATTCAAGGAGGTTAAATCCTATGAAGAGGTATTGAATAGAGTATAGGCCCTTCCACCCGATTCAAAGATTGGTTTTGTGTCATTCCAGAGCCATAGGTGAAGCTGTTTACCCAAAATTTTGCAGGGTTAAGCTACGACCTCACCTCCAGAGTAGGAAGGGCTTCCCCCAAGCCTTGAAATAAATATACAAGACAAAGAAAATACTTAAGAAAAGATTAACGATATTGAAATACCTTCACAAGACAGAAAAATTTCGCAGACAAAAGAATCAGAGGTAGGGAAGGGAAAGGAGCTAGAAACATCCCCAGAAATCCCTAAGGATGTTCTAGAAAAGACAGGAGGAACAACATCGATAGATCTTGGAAGTCCCATTACTTCCTTAACTCCATTGCAATCCACTTATGGAAACCCCCACGAGGGAGCTCTGTATGTCAGTGATTTGGAGCCAATTTCTAGAGATGAGATTCCTTCATCAGACTATTTTTTCAGTAAAAAGAGAAGGGAAATCTTGAAACAAGAAATCCATCCGAGAGGAGATGGGATGGTTAAAAAACATAAGGTCATTATATATGGAAGGAAACTTAAAGATGGATAATTTTATACAGAGATAGCGGGCACGATGGGAGCTTTAGCGTCGACAAATATATTTTTTGTTGGCAATTTGACAACCATGTTGGAACAAAAAGACCAAATGATAGATCAACTACAGGGTAAATTGAAGGAAACTGAAAGAAATATCGGTTGGGAAATAAAAAAAGGTCTAGAGCAAGCTAGATTAAAATATATTCAATAAATTCAGAGAATGAAAACAAGCTTAGAAGAAGCACATCAGATAATACAGGTCACCCAGGCGCATGTCCTAAAACAACAAGAAGAAAATAAACAATTACGAGATAAAATTTACACTATTTCAAATCAAGTGGTAGAGATGGAAATTTTCTAGGCTCAAGTGTTGGGAACACATTTGAAAATAGAAGAAGAACATTAGAAAGTATTTTTAAATATGGAAATTGTCCATAATTACTTTCAAGAAACAAACAAATCTTTGGAGAATTTTCTCCAGAAAGAAAGAGAAGTGAAAGCAGCCAAAACGACTTTCCGGAAAGTAGTAGCCCTTTCAACAAAGGATGAGGTTGGAAAGATTCAGAAATTATCCATTTCAGAACAGGTTAAATAAGATGTAATACTTAAAGTGTGGGAAGCAGACCTGGCCGAAAATAAAAGAATAACCAGAGATGTCAATGATGATTGTCAAGGTATTTTTTACCTCTTAGAAAAGACTTCATTGAATATTCAAAAAAATGATTGTCCTGGGTTACTAAGAGAGATCAACATTGTCAAGCATCAGCTAAGGTTCAAGGAAGATTTGGAGGAAATGAAGGTAGAAATCCCAAAAATTAAGGTAATCAATATCTCTGAAATTGACAAGTGGATGGTGATACTGAATTTAAAGTTTCAAACTATTAAGTTCACGAGGAAGATAATAGAATATCGCTTGCCTAAATTACAGAAAATATTCTTCATATTTGAGGCAAAGGAGATTCCAGACGTTCCCAAAGTTTTGGTAAATTTTTTGAGAAAATGTGTTCACTGTCTTGAAGAGGAAGAATGAAGTTCATCAACACCAACATAAAAGTACTCTTTTGAATATTTTCATCATTATAAATTAGAAAAGAAATGTAAACCATTGACATGATTCATCCATGTAACCGTAGTCTTAGGAAGTTGGTTAATCACCAACGGGAAAATATTTGATAATGATGTATAAATATATTTTGAAGGGATTGAGAAAAGGGCTTTTGTTTTTTTTTGGAGAGAGTCCATTGTAAGAGAATTTTCCAATTCATTTTGATATATGATACAAATGGTATTCTAAATCCTTCCAACTTGTAGCTATGTGTTCTTTAACCTTGTTTACCATATTTTTCTATGTTTCTCTTTAAATGTCTTTCTAACAAATGATCAATTTGAAGTTTATTTTATATATCTTTTATAATTTAGATTGATTTGGTTATCAAATTATTTACAACCTTTCCTCTGAAGTTACTATCAGTAATTTTAAGACCTATGAATCATTTGAAACATAATATTTAACTCTTCATTAGAAATATGTTTTTCTTCTGTATTTCCTATCATAATATGAGATTCTTTCTTGATTAAAGCCTCATATTTTTCAGTAGTAGTTTTTTGTGATTTTACAATTCTCAAATTGTTGCAAGTCCAGGAAACGGCCTCAACTGTATTTATGTCATTATTTCGAATTTCAAAACTATTTTTCATATTCTCATCTTTTAAAAAACCGAAGTAACAATTTATCGAATTCTTTCACAACTAAGTAAAATCTTATTCTCCATGACTGTCCCAAATAACAGACAACCTAATATAGAACCTGCTCTACAAGATCAAGCCAGTATTGCTTTAAACATCTTTAATACCATTCTATAAACAATAAATAACCGGGCTGAATTAGAACGTTCATGGGCTGCTATTGAGAGGGATATCAACATCCAAGAACAACGGGAGGCTAGACAGAGACAGTTGAGAAATTGATTTTTCTTTACCTTTCTTTTGATTCTTATCCTGTAATTATCCTTACCTTTATGGATGCCTTGACGGTATACTTTACATCCTTAAAGTATAAACTCAAGACCAACATCTTTTTGGCATCGTTGTCGGGGATGAAGAATCGAATTAGTTCCCTATGAAGAATGACATTGATAGTTTCTTTCTTTGATAGTGAACAAGGATAGAAAACCTTCTAAGGCTACCTTTATTTTTCACTTGGCGACTCCACAATAAGTAAACTGGCTATTAGCTGAAAGAACACCAGAAAGAAACCAGATAGCAAGCAGACCTTGCCAGTCTCTGATCCAGAAAACATTTTAAAATCATGAAGATCACTTAGAAAAGTCTTTTTACCCATACATACTATTTGTCAGCCTGACTTTACTTAGTTGAAAATTTCAGAAACACTTGAAAGATCTGTTTCACTTCCCCTCTCATACGATACGTTCTCTTTTCCTGAGGTTTTCTCCCCAGATTCCCGAGAACCTTCTCCTCACGCATTTCGAGCTTCAACCTTAAATCTACCAATGGCTGCACAAGGAGGCGCTGGAGATGGAGGTGGTGCCCTAGGTGGACCAACAGGTGGTCAAGTACCGCTTCCTGGAATATTCACTACAGTAGCTGCTAGATATGCCCCCCTTGTCCTCCCAGTTCCCCTACACGATCTCCCCGAAAACTTTATGAAAAACCTTCTGAAATTTACAAGGGAAGGGGATTTGACCGCCCAAGAACATATAAACTTCTTTGACCAATTTGCTGACATCCTCATAATAGAACATGAAGATGTCTATTCTAGACTCCTCGTTCAGAATTTCGAAGGATAGCTGAGGACTTTGTTTCGATCCTTAGCAGCCGGATCTTTAAGATCTTACGAGGAACTTGAAAGCACTTTTATTAGACAATGGGGAGAGAGGAAGGACGACCTCTACTACCTAACTAAATTTGGAGCCCTTAGAAAGAAAAACTCAGAATCTGTTCTAGAATTCACACAAAGGTTCAACAAGTTATATAATAAAATCTCGGTTGAGGTCAAACCTTCACAACCCACAACAAAGGTGACTTTTGCTGGTTCTTTTGATCCTGATTTCGCCTTATTATTGAGAGAAACGAGATCAACAGATCTTACGAAAATGCAAGATGATGTTGTTGATATTAAATCGAACATGATGGCATTAGGGAAATTAAAAGAAAAAATAGAAATCAGGAACAAAGAAAATAGGAAATTCAAAGAGCAAGGTGGACCCTGAGGATTGGGGAAATCTTCAGGAGATAAAATAGATGAGATGGCTAGGGTAATTAGAGAACTTTCAAATAAAATCTCAAAAAATGGAACTAGAGAAATCGAAGAGAGATAATTTTCCCAGGAAGGATTTTAGAAGGAATCCTGATCCTTAGGCCCCACATAAAATAATTAAAAATGAAGATCAAAAAATTCCCTTCAAAAGTGAAAACTTTATTGGAGAAGAAGATCTAGAATATTTTGAAGAGATTGATGAGGATATTAATAATCTTGGCAATGATAATAAATCACCTTATTTATCAAGACAAGATTACAAAAAATCTTTAAATAAATAAATTACATCGAAAGACAATGTTAGCAATGACACGTCTAAAAATTTGGCCTATCAGGGTATCGCGGATGATATTATAGCTGAACTATAGGAAAAATATAATTTAAGACCTAGGAACAAAAATCTCCCAACTGTTCCAACAAAAAAGATCTTGTCAAGGGATGAAATTGATAAGGTGACTCCAAAAGTTGCTGACAAACAGACTGCAAAAACTCACACCGCTGACACACAACATATCCAGTTGGAGCCAATAGGAACACTCGTCGTGAAAACATAGGCTCCTGTAAATGAAAACAAGTCCGCACCACAAAGAAAAGATGAGAAGAAAGGAATGGAGGCCACGAACATAGAAAACGACAAGGCCTTGGGAAATTTTAATCTGGAAAATGAAATAAATAAAATAAAAATTCCTATTCCCCTTGTTGAATTAGCTAAAAATCCCATATACAGAAAAAAAATTGCTAAGATGATTAGCTTTTCCGAAGACAAACGCTAGGCCGATGTCATCAACTTAGAAGATGACAAGTCGAACATAGTCTTTGGTCCACATTTCGAAGGTGCGAGGGACACTGTGGCCCCATTTTATATTACGTTAACCTTGTTTGACCACCTACTCCATAACTGTATGTTAGATTCTGGAGCATCCCACAATGTGATGCCAAAGGAAATTATGGAGAAACTCGGTCTCAAAATCACAAGGCCCTATGGTGACTTATATTCTTTTGATTCAAGAAAATTCAAATGCATAGGCATGATTAAATACCTGGTGGTAGGTCTGGTGCAAATACCTACTAAAAGCATTCGTATGGATGTAGTGGTCACTGACATCCCTCCGAAGTATGGTATGCTATTATCTAGGTCATGGTGTGCCAAGCTTGGAGGATATCTCCAGCTAGACATGACATACGCTACAATTCCAGTTTTCGAAGGACAATACACACGTCTTTACAGAGAGACTAGGTTGGCTTTCACGGTAGGTGATCCACATAACCCAATTAATCATCCTGTTTATATCGCTGACGAAGATTTATGAAATTGTATATTATCTATTGATGACGATTTTGAAGTAGATGTAGACGAAAGTTGTATAGAAGAAAAAATTGAAAAGGAAGAAATGAAAAAAAATGTATATAGTACTGGAGTACGGAAAATGTATTTTGATGGTGCTTCATCTTTCCTTGGAGCTGGAGCTGGGGCACTCCTTGTGGCTCCAGATGATCAATTCGTAATCCCCTTTTCATATAGGATTCAATGGAATGTGGATTGTACAAATAATGTATGTGAGTATAAGTCTTTAGTGCTAGGATTAGAAGCCACTAGGAGGATGAAAATAACAGAACTCGAAGTCTTTGGTGACGCTGAGTTAATCATAAAATAGGTGAATCGACGGTACCAGGAAAAACATCCTAGGTTGAGGTCCTATAGGAATTGTGTCTGGGATTTGATCGAGAATTTATTCTCCTCTATGAATGTTCATTTCGTCCCAAGGTCTGAAAACCAACAGGCTGATGCATTAGCCAAAGCAGCATCAACTTTCACACCCCCTACGGCTTTTAAATTAAATTATCACATACAAATGAGACATCGACCTTCGATACTGAATAACATTCAACATTGGCAAGTCTTTGAGGATGATGAACAACTTTGAAATTTTTTAAAATCAATTGATGAATTTGCAGAAATGCATGTTGATCAAGAAAATCAAAATGATCCCATTTGGATCATGCAGGAGGGTGAGGATGCTAAAGAATTTCACGATAAAATTGTGAATCACTGAATGCTCATTCTCAAGAATAATTAGATTCCCAAGGGCCTAATTCCCTTGGAAAGATTACTCAATCAAGATGATATCCCTTCAAAAACCACCCTACAGCCCCAACCTCAAGAGGTTGAGGACTGTGACATAGGAACTAAAGAAAACCCTCAGATGGTAAAACTGTGCAAATATCTATCTACAAAAATAAAAAATAAATACACGGAGTTTCTTAGGAAATACAAAGACATTTTTGCTTGGTCGTATGAAGAACTAAGAACCTATGACACTTCTGTGATCAAACATAAGATACCCCTGAAGCCTGGTGTCAAACCTTTTAAACAAAAACTCCGACAAATCAACCCCATCTTATTCCCTGTTATTGAACGGGAAGTCAAAAAACTACTTGATGCAAAGATAATTGTACCATTAAGATATTCCGATTGGGTAGCAAACCTGGTCCCGGTTAGGAAGAAAAACAGGGAAATTAGACTGTGTGTCAATTTTAGAAATCTTAATAAATCCTCTCTCAAAGATAATTACCCCCTACCTAAAATGGATCACGTTTTAGAAAAAGTGGTAGGAGATAATAGGATGTCAATGATCGATGGATTTTCAAGTTACAATCAAATTGCCGTCAGCGATCACGATAAAGAAAAAAACAGCCTTTACCACTCCTTGGGGTACATTTATGTATGATAAGATGTCGTTTGGTTTGATGAATGTAGGTACTACTTTTCAATGGGCAATGGATATCGCTTTCATTGGCGAACGTGACAAATTTGTAGTTATTTATTTGGATGATCTAACTGTTTTTTCTAAATCATATGAAGATCATCTGATACATCTCAAGCAGACATTTGAGAATTGCCGCAGGTTTGGTCTATCCTTAAATCCTAAAAAGACTGACTTCGCTATGCAAGAAGGCAAGCTTTTGGGCCATATTGTATCTCAAGATGGAATTAGAATTGACCCTAAAAGATTTGAAGCTATAGATACAATAAGTATTCTTAGGAATGTGAAAGAAATTCAATCATTCTTAGGAAAAATAATTTTTTTGAGAAGATTTAGTTTGAACTTTGCTGAAATTGTGAAATTGATCACATATATGCTCAGGAAAAACAGTTAATTAAAGTGGACAGCAAAATCTAAAGCATCCTTTGCACGTATCAAGAAAGTTATAAGTGAGGCACCTGTGCTAGCGAGTCCTGATTATCTCAAGGATTTCCTTATTTTCTCGTTTGCCTCTGAACACACACTCCCTATGGTACTCCTTTAGAAGAACGAAGAAGGTTTTGAGCAACCGATAGTCTTCTTTAGAAAAATTCTCCGAGATGCCGAACTCAGATATAATATAATGGAAAAACAAGCATATGCTATGGTAAAAGCATTAAAGGCTTTCAGAACCTATGTTTTACATTCAAATTTGATTGCATATGTACCTACTAGCTCTGTAAAAGATATTTTGGTTCAGGCAAACAATGATGGCAATAGAAGACGATGGCTTGCCAAAATCCAAGAGTTCGACTTGGAGATAAAACCAACAAAATTAGTAAAGGGGCAAGGCTTAGCTAAACTCTTAGCTGAATCCAATTTCATAGCTCTTGGGATAAACAACTCTCAGGGGGAGGAAGAGTGGGTAGATGTGAATGAACTTGAGGATCAAATAATTGAAAATCGAATTGAAGAGAAATTTGCTTGATCAAATTGGTACAAGGACATAGTATCCTACTTGTTGACATTGAAATGCCCAAGTGACTTGTCTCCATCCAAGGCCAGAACGTTGAAGCTACATGCGATCAAATATTGTATTTTTGAAAAACAATTGTATTGGAAGGACCTGCTTGGTTTCCTCTTGGTCTGTCTGGTCGAATCAGAAACATAAAAGGTGATAGGTCAATTTCACGAAGGAGAGTGTGGAGGACACCATGCCTGGAGGGCTACCGCTTATAAGATCCTGAGGGCTGGTTATTATTGTCCCAAACTTTTCTCAGATGTCAATGCTAAGGTACGAGCTTGCAGTCCTTGCCAATTTTTTGCAGGCAAACATAAACTCCTAGCAATGCCATTGGTCCTAGTCAAAACGGAAGCTCCATTTCAGCAATGAGGATTAGATTTCATAGGAAAAATTAATCCTCATTCTAGTGCTCAACACAGATGGATCCTAACCGCTACAGACTACTTCACCAAATGGGTGGAAGTTATTCCAACGAGAAAGGCTATTGATTCGGTAGTTATAGATTTCTTCGAAGAAAATATTTTGTCTAGGTTCGGTTGTCCCAGAAAGATAGTCACAGACAATGCATAGGCTTTTAAATCTATGGCTATGGTCAGATTTTGCCAAAAATATAATATTGTGCTTGGTCAGTCCACAACATACTACCCTCAGGGAAATGGTCTAGCCGAATCTTCAAACAAGAGCTTAATCAGTATAATTAAGAAAATGCTAAGTGAAAATAAAAAGTCTTGGCATGTGCATTTGAAATACGCTCTGTGGGCAAATCGTATAGGCACAAAAAAGTCTATTAGACTTGTCCCTTCCAAATGGTATATGGGACATATGTAGTGTTGCCTATAAACCTAGCACTTCCTGTAATGAAACTATGGCAAGATGAGAAGGAAGAACGAAATCCTATCACAAGAAGGATAAATCAGTTGATTGAAGTCCAGCAGCACAGGGCGGAAGTGGATGAAAAGATGCAGAAATACCAGGATGACATGAAAACGTTATTCGATCATAAAGCCAAAGACAAAAAATTTCTCCCTAGAGATTTGGTCTTGAAATGGGATGCTAGAAAGGAGGATTCAAGAAAAAATGGTAAATTTGATCACATCTGGTACAAACCATTCAAGGTTTCATGTCTTGAAGGAAAGAATTCATTTATGCTAGAAAATTTGGATGGTAAAATCTTGAACGCCCCAGTCAACGGGCGTTTTTTAAAACATTATATGGAATAATTGATTTCCAGAATTCCCATTGTATAAACCATTTTGTTTAGTCTTTTATTTCATAATTTTCTTTGGTAAGTCTATTTTCATTCTGTAAATAAAGAAAAATAAAATAAAATTGGTTTATGTCTCTTTTAGAAATAAGGATACAAAGTTCTTAAGGTATCCAATTCCTTAAAACCCTGATACTTTTCATATTGTTCTTTCATGGGATTCTAGCCGACAGCCCGACAAGTAAAAACAGCAAACAGACAGCCTGAAAGCGGAAGATAAATTTTCCAAAAATAGGTGATAAATAAGATTTTCTCTTATTTTAAAAAGAAGAACAAAAATGGTAACGCAAAGTTGTGAGTCCTAGCAAAGCCTATTTTATGAAAACAAAGATTTTGTGTCAATAAGTGCATTGATTATCTCGAAAGTTGATAGGTCAATAAAAAAGTGTTTTCAAAATCTAGGCCTTAAGGGTTTCGCTTAGAACAAGATACGAGGTAAATTAAGTAAAAATCTTTAAGAGAGATTTCTAAGAGTTGGGTTCAATTTATGAAATCTGTTTTTCAACTTCCATTTCATTCTATGTCCCCTCTTTCTAACCTCAGTTCTAAATCAAGCTCCTTTTTTGGGTTTCTCATTGAGGGAGAAGAGATTACGTCTTAACTTTTGAAATTGAAAAACAGTTCTTAATCGGTAAGACTAGTTCTCATATTTCTTACTCTTCGACTAAACATGGTTATGCTTAGGCTGATCCTGACTCTCCTAGGTCTCTTAACAGTTTTTTCTGAGGATTTAAGCTTGCTCAAAGGAAGACCCATGAAATTAATCTTCCCCAATTTCTCTGTTGACTAAGGTGTTTTGAAAGTTGAGAAAAGGTTGGTCTAGAGTAATCAAAAAAGGTTGACAAACCTCCATTGCAATTTTTACATAGATACCACCCCTGCTATATTAAGTATCATTGATTGCCCCCGCTTCATATTCATAAAGTAAATATAAGACAGATGGTGAAAGGAAATTCATATGTGATTTCCCCCATCTAGTCCAAAAGACGATGAAAGGAAATTCATTTAAATGATTGGCCTCGTCTAGTATAAAAAGATAGATAACTTCACTGGGGTACTGAACAAGCTCGCTAGTAGTGAAGCAATATCTAAAGTTAAATGTATAATTAGCATTCGAAGCAGTGAAAGGAAATTCAGTAAAAAGGGATAGATAACTTCACCAGGGTACTGAACATGCTCGCTGGCAATGAAGCAATATCTGAGGTATCTGTAAGGTTGTCATACTTAAATATCACTCTACTCTAGTTACTAGTTTTATCGAAAGTGGATCTACATCCCAAGTCCAGACAGGGTTCCCCTATTAAAAATATGAATTTTGCTTCGTTTGATGCAAGCCGAAAGTCACACATCTGTTGAGTTTCCTAAGATTGTTTTTACCATCTTAATGCTAACTTAATTTCAGTAACGAGAAGGAGAAGATTATGAATGAGACTATAACCGAGTTTACAACAAATAAAAACTTTGAAAATATTTTCAGAAGTAAAAATGAAATCTCATTTTTTTCTCTGATTTCCCTTCCTTAGCAATTTTTGTAGGGATAAACCCTTGACCCCATTAACCCAATGAAGGAACTAAGCCTACATGCTCTCCTTGTCCCACAAGGAGACGAGGTCCCCAGATGGAGCCTATGTTGAAACAATTCTTAAATTTTTTTATCCCTATGACCTAAACTTTCCTTTTTTCAGGTTTCAGCTTTTCATAAAACACAAGTTTCGTTATCATTCCCAAACGTACGGTACCAATTTCCGAAGAACTCAATTATTTGAATAATAAAAGGAAAAAAAACTAAAAGTATTATAAGAGTCCCGATGCATTTTCTATAAAATTATTTTGATCATGATAATCTTCAAAACTTATGGATTTAAGGTTAACTTTAAAGAGTTTTTGGGATTCGGGGTTTGCTGGAAACATATTTTTCAATACAAATTGATTCACGAAATCACGTTCCCCAATTTCCCGAAATAAAGAGAGTTAGCTTAAATACTAATTAATTAATTCTCTAACGCAAAAAGTTAAGGCTTAAGTTAATCATTTCACGATTTCGGGATTAGGAGTTCAGTGATAACACATCTCTTGTCAAAATGATCCCCGAAATCCCGAATCGTGAAATCCCAATCCATAATTTGTGTTAAACCGAACTAACTCTATTTTATCCTTAACCTTAATTAGTTAGTTAATTAATATGATTTAAAGTCCTCTTTTTAAAATACGTCGCGATTTCGAAACTTCGGAAATCGGGATTCGTCAATGACATACTTCTTGTTAAAATGATCCCCAAAATCCCAAAACGCTAAATATTAATTAATCATTTTGCTAAAATGTTTAAGTCTTAATTAACACATCGCGATTTTGCGATTTCGGAGATAGGATTTCATCGATGTCATACTTCTCGACAACACGATCCTTGAAATCTCGAAAAAAAAAATCTTCAATCTTAATCTATGATTAGCACCAATTAACCTTTTTCCAAAGCATGATTAATGATAATCGTTTTTTAAGGTTTTGTTCATGTTTCGATTTCTAATTGAGTAAATGTCTTGAGTTTTCTTTAAAAATCCAAAGGCGCTAAAATATGGCTGTTTAAGTAATGAATCAATGGTGATACATGGTACTAATGTGTATCTCAATAAAATATCTTTTGCATTAAATGCCTTGAATTCTTGTCAGCTGCGTCAATCCCGTCACTTTTAAATGAATTAAAAGAGCATTTGAATATCTGTGTTTTCATTTTATAGAGCCCAAGAAACACTCAACTTAGCCCATTCATTCATTTTCTGTGACATGTTTTCCATTTAATTTACAGTCATGGCATCGAAAAAGGCATCGAAGAAGAGTGAAGATACACAGGAAGGAGATATCATCTCCAACACCACGCCACACCCTATAGACTCCATTAAATCCTGGACTCAAATATCTAAATTTCTATAATGTGAACTCAAGAATGCTCACCATGATTCTGAGAATCACTATCGGGACATTGCTGAATCAGAACTTCATAAGATTGTTGTCTGCCCTTGGCTCATGGCATACAATGATATGATCAGTTGGGCCCTCGAAAAGGTCGATATCCCAACAAGGAGCATCTTAAACGATCAAGGAGTCATCATTGGCTCATTCAGGCCAGAACACATACAAGTAATGTATAAACTCTCTCCAAATCCTAAACATACTTTTAATGCCAATTTTTTAGCAGAGTTTTAGAGGAAAGAATGCACTAAGGTAGACAGGACCTATCCTGATATGATTAGAGAATGGTGGAGGTGTTCATCAAAATTTAGAGCCGATACCCATGGGGTTTATGCTATAGCATCCTTAAATGAATACATGGTCTACGTAGCCATTATGCGATGTAGAATTTTTGGGAGAAAAGATCCCTGCCATTTTCATGCAGATTGGGTGCCCTTTTTGGAAGAAGATTCAAAAGGGTATGCTTTTAACCGGAGTAATATTTTATCGGATAACCTAACACAAGAAATCTCAAACTACAAAGTTGCAAAATCAAAGGGACAATCAATGGCTTTTTACATGTCATCATACATTATGGATGCAATATTCTATGTGACTCCTTTTCCCTTAATGAATTGGAGTTGGAACATATCCTGTCCAGAACCCATTCATGAATATCATTTTGCCCTCTGGGAAGAAAATGCTAAGGACGCATTTTATGAAATTTGTCATTTTGTTATAATTTTGATGCATAAAACATTTTTTAGAATGAGAACCTGTTCGGATTTCTAATACAGTCACAAAAAATCTTAAAGCAATAGCCGACTGGTTTATTGATGAGAATTTTTCTTACATTAGGGTTTATGGTTGTTCTATTCCCCCTCATGCACTCCCTAAATTCCTACGGGATGGATTGGTGTGTAGAGAGGTCGCCCACCAGATAGTAAAAGGCGGCATTGGATTAGAGCTAAAGGCAGCTCAGAAGAAGTCATGGCCAACTTTCCCTGTACATCTCAGGAAATTTTCATTACTGAATCTAGGCCATTCTAAAGTAGAGGCTGAATCACTAGAAGATATAAAATTGGTAGATATTGAACACAGAAAGCATGACCCCTATCAAATAATAAGAAAACATTTGATGCATTGTAATTTGAAAGCCTATGAGCATGAAACATCTGTTTATGATGATGTATTCAAGGATGTTAAATCCTATGAAGAGGTATTGAGCAGAGTACAGGCCATGCCACCTGATTCATAGATTGGTTTCACGTCATTCCAGAGCCATAGGAAAAGCTGTTTAACCAAAATTTTACAGGGCAAAGCTACGACCTCACCTCCAAAGTAGGAAGGGCCTCCCCCAGGCTTTGAAACAAATATACAAGACAGAGAAAATACTAAAGACAAGATGAAGGATACTGAAATACCTTCACAAGACACAGAAATTTCCCAGACAAAAGAATCAGAGGTAGGGAAGAGAAAGGAGCTAGAAACATCCCCAGAAATCCCTAAGGATGTTCCAGAAAAGACAAGAGGAACACCATCGACAAATCTTCGAAGTCCCATTACTTCCTTGACTCCATTGCAATCCACTTATGGAAACCCCCATGAGTTAGCTTTGTATGTCAGTGATTTGGAGCCAATTTCTAGAGATGAGATTCCTTCATCAGACTATTTTTTCAGTAAAAAGAGAAGGGCAATCTTGAAATAAGAAATCCATCTGAGAGGAGATGGGATGGTTAAAAAACATAAGGTCATTATATATGTAAAGAAACTTAAAGATGGAGGATTTGCTACAGAGATAGAAGGCACGATGGGAGCTTTAGCATCGGCAAATATATTTTCTGTTGGTAGTTTGACAACCATGTTGGAACAAAAAGACCAAATGATAGATCAACTGCATGGTAAATTGAAGGAAACTAAAAGAAATATCCGTTGGGGAATAAAAAAAGGTCTAGAGCAAGCTAGATTAAAAGATATTCAAAAAATTTAGAGAATAAAAACAAGCTTAGAGGAAGCAAATCAGATAATACAGGTCACCCAGGCACAGGTCCTAAACCAGGAAGAAGAAAATAAACAATTACGAGATAAAATTTACACTATTTCAAATCAAGTGGTAGAGCTGAAAATTTTCTAGGCTCAAGTATTGGGAATACATTTGAAAATAGAAGAAGAACAATAGAAAGTATTTTTAAATTTGGAAATTGTCCAGAATTTCTTTCAGGAAATAAACAAATCTTTGGATAATGTTCTCCAGTAAGAAAGAGAAGTGAAAGCGGCCATAACGACTTCCCAGAAAGCAGTATCCCTTTCAACAAAGGATGAGGTCGGAAAGATTAAGAAATTATCCATTTCAGAACAGGTTAAAGAAGATGTAATACTTAATGTGTGGGAAGCAGACCTGGCCGAAAATAAAAGAGTAACAAGAGATGTCAATGATGATTGTCAAGGGATTTTTGACCTCTTAGAAAAGACTTCATTGAATATTAGAAAAAATGACTGTTCTGGGTTACTAGGAGAGATCAACATTGTCAAGCATCAGCTAAGGTTCAAGGAAGATTTGTTGGAAATGAAGGTAGAAATCCCAAAAATTAAGGTAATCAATATCTCTGAAATCGACAAGTGGATGGTGATACCGAATTTAAAGTTGCAAACTATTAAGTTCACGAGGAAGATAATAGAATATCATTTGCCAAAATTACAGAAAAGATTCTTCATATTTGAGGCAAAGGAGATTCCAGTGGTTCCCCGAGTTTTGGTAAAGTTTTTGAGAAAATGTGTTCACTATCTTGAAGCGGAAGAAGGAAGTTCATCAACACCAACATAAAAGTACTCTTTTGAATATTTTCATCATTAAAAATTAGAAAAGAAATGTAAACATTTGACATGATTCATCCATGTAACCGTAGTCTTAGGAAGTTGGTTAATCACCCACGGAAAAATATTTGATAATGATGTATAAATATATTTTGAAGGGACTGAGAAAAGGGCTTTTGGTTTTTTTTTGGAGAGAACCTATTGTAAGAGAATTTTTCAATTCATTGTGATATACGATACAAATGAGATTCTGGATCCTGCCAACTTGTAGCTATGTGTTCTTTAACCTTGTTTACCATATTTTTCTATGTTTCTCTTTAAATGTCTTTCTAATGAATGATCAATTTGAAGTTTATTTGATATATCTTTTATAATTTAGATTGATTTGGATATCAAATTATTTGCATCTTTTCCTCTGAAATTGCTATCAGTAATTTTAAGACTTGTGAATCATTTGAAACATAATATTTAACTCTTCATTAGAAATCTATTTTTATTTTGTATTTCCTGTCATAATATGAGATTCTTTCTTGATTAAAGCCTCATATTTTTCAGTAGCATTTCTTTGTGATTTTACAATTCTCAAATTGTTGCAAGTCCAGGAAACGACCTCAACTATATTTATGTCATTATTTCAAATTTCAAAACTATTTTTCATATTCTCATCTTTTAAAAAACCGAAGTAACAATTTATCGAATTCTTTCACAACTAAGTAAAATATTATTCTCCATGACCGTCGCAAATAGCAGACAACCTAATATAGAACCTAGTCTACAATATCAAACCAATATTGCTTTAAACCTATTTAATACCATTCTGCAAACAATGAATAACCAGGCTGAATTAGAATGTTCATGGGCTTCTATTGAGAGGGATATCAGCATCCAAGAACAACGAGAGGCTAGATAGAGACAGTTGAGAATTTGACTATGCTTTACCTTTCTTTTGATTCTTATCCTTTAATTATCCTTACCTTTATGGTTGCCTTGACGATCTACTTTACAGCCTTAAAGTATAAACTCGGGACCAACAATCTCTATTTAAAGAGCATGGAGGTTCATTTTCCGATGATCGATTATGAGAAACTCTCTTGTAAAATCTCTCTATAATATTTTTCTTTGGCATTAATAAACTGCTCCAAGTCATCTCCTTGGCTGGGGCCGTGAATGTTTCCCCATAGGGTTTTTACCACATAAAAACATCGGTGTGTTGATCTTTGATCTGGTTGTGTGAGTGGTTACTAAAGGTGTTCATCCTCTGTTGGAATACCTGAGTTTTCAAAAATGGTATCACTTCCTGTTTGAAGACCCGTTCCTATTGTAGATCATGATCGTGAAGATGAGTTGCCTCATCTCCATTTTATTCCATTTTTGTACATTTCTGGGTTGAGAAAACTATTCCATTGCATCTGGAGTGATTTTTTTAGTCAGGAACGCTTTTCGTTTCACTCAAAAAGGTTTTTGTTTCCCGAAGATACAACCATTTCAGTTAGATCTAGAGAGATGGTGTTTGTGTCGGTTTTTTTCTCGACAAACATCATCTGGACAGTTTTGAAAAACGTCCCTCTTGGCACACCTCGAGACCTTTGCAACTTATTCAAAGTGACTTGTGTGGTCCACTTTCTTCTCCTTCTTTTTATAGGTGCAAGTATTTATTAACTTTCATTGATGGCTTTTCCAGACATACTTGGTTTACTTCTTAAATCTTAAGAACGAAGTTTTTGACAAGTTTTTGGCCTATAAGGCCCTTGTAGAAAATCAATCTGGACATCAAATTCAAATATTAAGAAAAAATAATGGAGAACAGTGTTTAAGCTTTAAGAACAAAATGATGTTGCTGAGAGAAAGAACCACACATTAAAATAAATGGCTAATTGTATGATCCAATCTAAGGGATTAAGTCTAAAGTATTGGGAGAAAGCCATCAACTGTGAAAATTACATAGTAAATCGTATTCCCACAAAGGCTCTTAAAAATATAACATCAGAAGAAACTTGGACTAAAATTAGACTAGATGTAAGTCACTTCTATGTATTTGGAAGTATAATATTGACTCACATTATTGATGAGAAAAGGAAAGAATTGTAGCCTAAAAGTGAGAAGTGTATATGTTTTGGTTATTTTGATGATGTCAAAGGTTATAGACTTCTTCGGCCTACGAGCCATCTTCAACGTTTGTGCCTTCTTTTGTTCCTATTTAGGTTTCTTCTTCAGATGATGACAGTGAGGATGAAAATCCACCTCCACCTAGTCACCTTCCTCTAGATGAGTTCGTTGAACCTGAACCAACACCAGATCTGATGCTTCCTAGATGGGTGTGTTCAACACGAGAAGCAACTAGTGATCTTGTCGGTGATCCTTCATATCAACATCAAATGCATTCACAATTCTAGTGATCCTCTTCTCTTTTAGATCAAGTTTCAGAGACTCGTGATCCAGAGACAATTGCATAAGATTCAAGTCATTCAGATTGGGATACAACAATGAATGAAGAGTATCGTTCTTTAATGGAAAACAATACTTGAGATATTGTACCTCTTCCAAAAGGAATAAAGTTTGACATATGTAAATGGGTCTATAGAACTAAGTATGCATCATATGGAAGTGTTGAAAGACACAAGGCTCGGTTAGTTTCCAAAGGATTTCCCAAGTTGAAGGAATTGACTATAATAAAACCTTTTCCTGTGTAGCCAAAATGAATTCCATCTACCTTGTTCTTTCCCTTGTTTCCTTCATTCTTTTCCCTTGTTGGATGTTAAATCCGCCTTCTTGCATGTGGATTTTCAAGTAGAAATCTACATGGAACAACCTCCTGGCTATGTCCAAAATGAATATATCCTTGTTTTTCTCCTTAAGAAATCTCTTTATGGTCTTAAGAAAGCTCCCCGAGCTTGGTATGCCAAAATGGACAACTTTCTTATTGACACTAGATTCTCTAGATGCCATTCTAATCCTAATGTCTATACCAAGAAAGTAGGAATCCATCTCATAATACTTTTCCTTTATGTTGATGACCTTATCCTTACTAGTAGTGACTCAAAAATTTTAAACCATGTGAAAACTAGCCTTAAGAAGAAATTTGAAATGACAAACTTAGGATTTTTTCCCTATTTCCTTGGCCTCCAATTTTTGCAAGCCAAAAGGAATTTTTCTTTCCTAGTCTAAGTATGCTTGTGACCTTCTTTGTCACTTTCACATGGACAATTATAAACCAACCCCTTCTCCCTTCCAGTCTGGAGTCAAGCTTGCTACCACCTATACTTCTTTCGAAGTTGATGCCACCTTGTACCATCATTTAGTTGGTAGCCTCTTATACTTGACTCACACTTGTCCTGATCTTTCCTTTGGTGTTGGTCTTGTGTTCAAGTATATGCAAAAACCCCATGAAATTCACTGGAAAGCAGCTAAAAGGATACTTTTCTATGTCTGTGGTATAGTTCAATTCATGATACATTATAGTTCAGGGGGGACTCCTTCATTGGTTGGTTTCACTTATTCAGATTCAACCAGTGACCTTGATGATCGTAAGTCTACTGTAGGTTATGTTTTCATCCTTGGTTCATGACCTATCACTTGGGCCTGTAAGAAACAAGAGGCTATTTCACATTCTTCAGCATAAGAAGAGTACCGAGCAACAATAAATGCAAGTCAGGAAGCGTTGTGGCTTCGACAGATCCTTTCAGAGTTTGGATTCCAGTAGCAACATTTGAACATCCTTTGGTTTTATAATCAGAGTGCCATCAAGATCACTAATGACCCAGTTCAACATAAACACAACAAACACATCAAGCTACACATGCACTTCATCAGAAAGCTCATTCATGATCAAGTTATTGAAGTGCTATTTTTCCCTACAAAAGATCAAGTTGCAGACATTTTCACAAAGTCTCTTAAAGAAGTGAAATTTTCCAAACTTTGATCTATGTTAGGAGTTCAGGAAGTTGTCATCAAGGGGGGACATGCTCTAATGCCTCCTTCCTTCTCCTATTATGTCACTATTGTAAATCCTTCAATCCTATCCCAAGTTGTTCTTAAGGGGGGATGTTAGGATATTTAGACACTTAGGAGTTATTTAAGATCTACTTGGTCTAGTGTGTTGTTAGGTAAAAGTGGCATGGATGTTTCCATGTAGGGGTTTCACCATGTCAAAACATCAGTGTGTTGATCTATGATCAGGTTGTGTGAGTGGTTATTGAAGGTGTTCATCCTCTGTTGGAATACCTATGTTGTCGAACAAACCCTTGGGGCAACAAAAAATGATCTATTTCATTGCAAATTGGTCCCTATAATATTTTTCTCTACAAAAACACTCACTGCCAACATTTTTTATTATTGAAAATTTGGGAATTCCACCACTGCAAAAGTATTCAGGGTGGAGTATAACTCCATGGGAGTAAAAAAAAAATTCAGGGGCCTTTCAACACCCTTATTTGTAACCTATCCCATTTGATTCCTCTGTTCATTATGATCATCATGGCACTCTTCAATTTTAATCCTTTTTTTTTAGTCCGTGGAGCCAATCCTCCCTGGGCAACCCTTCTTTGAGACCTATCCCATTGGATTCCTATCTTTGTCCTAATAACCTAGGTACCTATAAATTTTAAGCCCATGTTTCCATATTGAAACCTCTGCTATCTAATTCTCCACAATGCTATCACCCGCTCTCAGTCCCAAGAAACTTTGGAGGATAGAGTTTCCTACCTAGAACAACACATCGAATCCCTATCCTATCAATTCACAACTTCCCTCCAAAATGAATTCAAAACATCCCTTGAAAAGAAATACCAAGATTTGGTGAAACTATTTAGAGGTAATAATGTGGATCCCAATACTGAGGAACCTCAGTATTTCCATTATGAGCATCCTCATTCCTCCCGTTCCCCTTAGGGTTCTCCACCTTTTTGGAATATGGTGCCTAAAGTTGAAATGAATAAATTTGATGGTTCCTGTTAGGATATTTAGACACTTAGGAGTTAGTTAATATCTACTTTGTCTAATGTGTCGTTAGGTAAAAGTGTGTTTCTTGGTGTGTTTCTTTAGTATGCATTACTATGCATTTGTAGTTAGCAAATCCGACAGTCAAGATATGTTCCTGACATAGAGTGATCCGATGGTTCATACTCTCCTCGATCTTAATGACCATTGATCCATGGATTAGCACCTAATTGGTCCATGATTTCTATTTAAAGAGCATGGAGGGTCATTTTCCGATGATCGATTGTGAGAAACTCTCTTGTAAAATCTCTCTATAATTTTTTTCTTTGCATTAATAAACTGCTCCAAGTGGCCACATGTGATGGGGTTGTGGATGTTTCCCTGTAGGGGTTTTACCATGTTAAAAAATTAGTGTGTTGATATTTGATATGGTTATGTGAGTGGTTAATGAAGGCGTTCTTCCTCTGTAGGAATACTTGGGTTGTCGAACATGGTATCAGAGCCTGTTTAAAGACCCACTCCTATTGTAGATCGAGATCGTGAAGTCCAGTTTCCTCATCTCCATTTTTTGTCATTTTCATACATTTATGGGATGATAAGACTGTTCCATTACGTCTGAAGCACTTGTTTCATTCAGGAACACTTTTCGTTTCACTCAAAAAGGTTTCTGTTTTCCCAATATATGACCATTACAGTCAAATCCAGAGGTATAAAGTTTGAATACGCATTTTTTTTTTAAATTTTTGTAGAGAACTATTTTGGTTTTGTATTATTTATTTCTGGGTTGCTACTCTTTTAGATCTGTGTATGCTCTTTTCCCCGTGCCCTGTGCGATCTTGGAAAATCAAAAACAGATAGGAAAATGTGCATCTTCCGGGTAAGCTAACCGAGATATAACACTTGTTGTCATCGAGAAGCAAAAAAAAATTCTTGTGTGAAAAGAGTTTTTTATTAGCACGGTCTCCAAGGTCACCTTCCACAACAAAAACAACAACTCCAATCCTCCTTCTGAACATTACAATATTTTTTTCTAGACCATTTGGTTAAAAATTGCCTTATTAGGTAAGAGGTATTGAGTTCAATTCTCTATTTTGTTACTTTTTTTTGAAAAAGTTCATGCTAAAATTGTAAAGTGTATTTAACTTCAAGTATAAAAGTGAATCACTATAAGTAACTTTAATATTTTATTTTAGAGTTATTTATTTTGCATGCAACTTTTGTTCGTAAAAGTGATCCACACTTCTCTTTATAAAAGTGGGTCAATTCATAAAGAAAATTACACTACCACATGGTCCTTTGGTTACCGTTTATGCCTTTTTTTATAATGACATAACTCTCACATCCGAAGTTCGTTTTAAGTGCTGTTTTTTTAAAACCGCACAAAATTTTCAGATATTTCCATTTAGATCATCATTTTCAGTTTTTAAATCCATATTATCTGCATATTTAATATGGATTCTACAAGTAATCTCTTACTTACCAGCACCAACTACTTCCAATTAAAATTCCATATGAAGGATTTATTAAGAAGTAAAGGCTTGTACCGGATTACCTTAGGAAAGGAAACATCACCCACTGATCCTACTAAGAAAGACAAATGGGATAATAGGAATGACGAAGCACGTGGATTAATCAGAATGTCCATCTCTCCTGATTTAAAGTTCCACCTTTAATCACTTGATCAACCCAAATAAACTTGGGACAATATTGAATCTGTGTTTGGTAAACACAATATTATTCGAGCACAAAAGTTAGAAAATCAAGTACCTACTTTAAGTCCAAATGATTTTTCTTGCATTGAAGACTATCTATCTAAGTTTAAAACACTCAGAATTTTATGTGAAGAATGTAAGATAAAGATAAAAGAGGATCGTTGCATTTATCTTATACTTTCTAAGCTAGGTAGTGCATATTTTGTGTTTGTATCTACCTTTTATGCCATGGAGGATGCTCTAGGGGAAGCTTATAAAAAACCCTGTCTTGAGAACTTTTGTGATGCTTTGATTAGAGAGCAAGATAAAATTGTACAACTTGGAGTGATCAACACTGCAGGTACCTCCAACAAAGCCTTAGTTTTCCATCAAAAAAATAAACCCAAGAATGCCAAGAAGCAACATCCTCGCCACAACAACAAGCAATATAAGGGTCCCATACCCACTCAGACAACTTCTACTCGTAATGGTGACAAATGAGAAAAATATAAAAGTAAGAATACTAACAGACATTGGAACTTTTGTGATAAATATGGTCATGATGAGTCCAAATGTTTCAAGAAGATGGCAGCTTTAGAAGAAATGATGAAGAAGCACAAGATCAATATTGATTCTACTACTACTACTTCTTCTTATTCTTCTCATGGACATGCACTTTCAACTTTTGGTTTCTCCTTCAATGCAACTTATACTACTACTTTTGATGAGTGGCTTATTGATTCTGGAGCATCTTATCATATGGCTAAGGATAGAGACATATTTTCTACTCTAAATGAATGTAACACCAAGAAAATATTTGCTGGTGATGATAGATCTTTTAGTGTTGAAGGATATGGAACATTTCAAGTAGAAAATGGTCATTTCAATGATGTATTATGTGTTCCAAGTCTTTCTTGTAACCTTCTATCAGTATATCAAATCACTCATTCGGGTGAAGGTAAAACCGTAAAGTTTTCACCTCACCAAGTTGTAATCAAGTATCTAAAAGATCCTAAACATGTTCTTGCAACTGGAATTGTTGATGATATTACTAGGTTGTACAAGTTTGACAACTTTGGGTCATCATATTTTTCATCAGTTTTTGTTGCTCATAGCAATGACTTGAACAAACTTTGGCATGAGCGGTTTGGTCATCTAAACTATCGCTCATTGCAGCAACTATGTAATCAACAAATGGTGATTGGTCTCCCTCTTGTTTCATGCAGAGATGGTGTTTTTGTCGGTTGTGTTCTCGACAAACATCATTAAGACAATTTTGACAAACGTGCCTCTTGGCATGCCTTGGGTCCTTTGCAGCTTGTTCACAATGATTTGTGTGGTCCACTTTATTCTCCTTCTTTTTCTGGGTGCAAGTATTTCTTAACTTTCATTGATGACTTTTCCAGACGTATTTGGGTTTACTTCTTAAAAATTAAGAACAAATTTTTTGACAAGTTTTTGGCCTACAAGCCCCTTGTAGAAAAGAAATCTGGACATCAAATTCAAAGGTTAAGAATAGATAATGGAGGTGAATATGTGAACAATAATTTTACAAGTTACTGCACTACACAGGAAATCCAAATGCAACACA
>JZKD02S2428873.1:246958-273868 GCA_000966675.3 Picea glauca
TTATTTTGTAAAAAAATATATAATTATTTTTTAAATTATTGTTTTTGGAGGAAAATTTTATTTATTTTTTTGTTTCTTTTTAGTTATTTTTCTTTTTCACATTGTTTTTTAATCTCTTTTTTTTTTAATTGAATTTATAATATGTTTTTTTTAATGTGTTTTTTGGTCATTTAAAAAAAAAAAATTGTGAAGATTTTGTTCTTTCTATTTATTTGTTTTTTAATGTAAATTAAAAAAATAAAAAATAATTTTTCAAGGAACCATTTGGAGTCCAATTTTGGGTTGTTTATTTACATAGGGTTTTGTTGTCAATATCACAATTTCAATTAGGTCGTAAATAGCTATGATTTTCACGTTTAGGGAATTTATTTTTTTTTACGTAGCATCACTTTTTGATTTAGGTGTTGATTTTAAGGTTTTTCTGAGCTACTGTCTGAGTTTCGAAGGCCATGTTTGAAAAATGTTGTAATTTTGACCACGTTTAAAAAAATGGTGCTATCGGTAGCACCACTTTTTGATTTTGGGGTTGATTTTCATGTTTTTTACGCAAAAATATGGGTTTTAAGGGCCAGAGTTCTCGTTTTGAGGTCACAGTTCTCGTTAAGTTGGTAACTATGTTATATTTGTTGGTTATTATGAATATGTCAAAGTAGACTTCTTCAAACAAATTGTAATGAAATTATTATTAGAAGAGATGTTAAATTTGATGAAAATCTCTTGGCCTGCGAGCCCAATTCGGCATTTGTGAATTCTTTGGCCTGTGAGCCTAATTCAATGGTTGTGCCTTCTTTGGCCTACGAGCCATCTTCAACATTTGTGCCTTCTTCTATTTTGGTTTCTTCTTCAAATGATGACAGTGAGGATGAAAATCCACCTCCGCATGCTCACCATCCTCTAGATGATTCCTTTGAACCTGAACAAACACGAACTCTACTGCTTCTTAGATGGGTCTGTTCAAAATGAGAAGCAATTGGTGATCTTGTCGGTGATCCTTCAGATAACCATCGGACACGTTCATAGTTCCAACAAACCTCTTCTCTTTTGGCTCAAGTTTCAGAATCTCATGATCCAGAGACATTTGCAGAAGCTTCAGGTCATCCAGATTGGGGTACATCAATGAATGAAGAGTATCGTTCTTTAATGGAAAATGATACTTGGGATCTTGTACCTCTTCCAAAAGGAAGAAAACTTGTTAGATGCATAGAACTAAGTATGCATCAGATGGAAGTGTTGAAAGACACAAGGCTCAGTTAGTTGCCAAAGGATTTTCCCAAGTTGAAAGAATTGACTATAATGAAACCTTTTACCCTGTAGCCAAAATGAATTCCATATTCCTTGTTCTTTCCCTTGCTACCTCACATAAATGGGAGGTCCATCAGATGGATGTTAAATCTGCCTTCTTACACGAAGATTTGAAAGAAGAAATCTACATGAAACAACCTTCTAGCTATGTCCAGAATGACTCTACCCTTGTTTGTCACCTTAAGAAATATCTTTATGGTCTCAAGAAAGATCCCCGAGCTTGGTATGCGAAAATGGACAACTTTCTTATTGCCACTAGATTCTCTAGATGCCATTCTGATCCTAATGTCTATACCAAGAAATTAGGAAGCCATCTCATAATCATTTTCCTTTATGTTGATGACCTTATCCTTACTGGTAATGACTCAAAACTTTTAAACCATGTGAAAACCAGCCTTAAGAAGAAATTTGAAATGATAGACTTAGGATTTTTGCACTATTTCCTTGGACTCCAAGTTTTGCAAACCAATGAAGGGATTTTTCTTTCCCAGTCTAAGTATGCTTGTGACCTTCTTCATCACTTTCACATGGATGATTGTAAACGAACCCCTTCTCCCTTCTAGTCTAGAGTCAAGCTTATTGCCACCTGTACTTCTCCTAAAGTTGATGCCACCCTGTACCGTCAATTAGTTAGTAGCCTCTTATACTTGACTCATACCCATCCTCATCTTTTCTTTGTAGTTGGTCTTATTGCTCGGTATATGAAAACACCCCATGAAATCGATTGGAAACTACTAAAAGGATACTTCGCTATGTCCTTGGTACAGTTCAGCTCGGGATACATTACAGTTTAGTGGGGACTCCCTTATTGGTTGGTTTCACTGATTCAGATTGGGTCGATGACCCTGATGATCAGAATTCTACTGCAGGTTATGTTTTCACCCTTGGTTCAGGACCTGTCACTTGGGCCTATAAGAAATAACAAGCTTTTGCACTTTCTTTAGCAGAAGAAGAGTACTGAGCAGTGGTAAATGTAAGTCAGGAATCCTTGTGGCTTCGATATATCATTTCAGAGTTTGGATTCCAGCAACAGCATCCAACCAACCTTTGGTGTGAAAATCAGAGTGCCATCAAGCTTGCCAATGATCCAGTTCAACATCAACGCAATCAGCACATCGAGCTACATATGCACTTTTTCCCTACAGAATATCAAGTTCCAGACATTTTCACAAAGTCTCTTACATCAGAGAATTTTTCCAAATTTCGATCTATGTTAGGAGTTTAGGAAGTTGTCATTAAGGGGGGATAGGATCTAATGCCTCCTTCCTTTTCCTATTGTGTCACTATTGTAAATCCTTCAATCCTATCCCAAGTTATTCTTAAGGGGGGATGTTAGGATATTTAGACACTTAGGAGTTAGCTAAGATCTACTTGGTCTAATGTGTCGTTAGGTAAAAATGTGTTTCTCTTTGTGTTTCTTTAGTATGCATTAGTATACATTTGTAGTTAGGAAATCCGACAGTCACGATATGTTCCCGACATAGACTAATCCAACGATTCATACTCTCCTCTATCTTAATGACCATTGATCCATGGCTTAACACCCGATTGGTCCATGATCTCTATTTAAAGAGCATGGAGGGTCATTTGTCGATGATCGATTGTGAGAAAATATCTTGTAAAATCTCTCTATAATATTTTTCTTTGCATTAATAAATTGCTTCGAGTGTCCACATTGGCTGGGGCCGTGGATGTTTCCCTATAGGGGTTTTACCACATGAAAACATTGGCGTGTTGATCTATGATCTGGTTATGTGAGTGGTTACTGAAGGTGTTCGTCCTCTATTGGAATACCTATGTTGTCGAACAATTCCAACCCAGTCGAGTGGGTTTCTGAAATGGAACAATAATTCTTTCTTCATGATATTCAGAATGATGAGACCAAACTCCATGTAGGGGTTTTGTACTTGGATCAAGGACGTTTGCAGTGGTGGAAGTGGCATAATAAATTTAATCTAGGACTAACCACTTGGAACATGTTCACTAAAGTAGTTTGTGCCCGTTTTGATAGGGAATCACATTTCTTGGGTTGACTCACTAAGTTGCGCCAGACCAGATTAGTCATATACTTCATCATAGCATTTGAACAACTGGCGATCCACATTGATGCCTTATCTAAAGAATTTTACCTTGAATTTTTTATCAGTTTCTTAAAGGAATCTATTCGGGCTCATGTGAGTATGCATCATCCTACTACTTGGTTGCATGCATGTCAATTAGCGAGGGAAGCAGAGACCATCCTTCAAGAACCCTCCCTGAAGGCTCCAATTACCAACCTTCCTCACCTCGGGGATACCATTGCTCTGACCCAAACCTTAAAGTTCCAAAATATCTCTCCCGGTGAGATGGAATAACTTTGAAAGCAAGGAATTTTCTATTATTGTGATGAGAAGTATGGCCCATGGCATAAATGAAGAGGACAAAAGTTCTTCCAGATTGATGCATAAAATTCCTCTCCCTATGAAGACATCCCATCAAATGACACTCAAGGACCATAGGAGGTTTATCCCAGTTATCATGTTGAAGCTCTAGTTTTCATCCTGTTGGACTAAGAGGAACGAGTCATATTGCTTCATGCACTCTCAGGTATTTCATCCCCATAGACATTGAATATCAAGGGATACATCAAACATTGGTCAGTTGTGGTGTTGATTTATAGCAGTATCACCCATAATTTTATTCATCGCCCACTTGTTGATGAGATCCATTTCTTTGTCCGCCCTAAACTTTCAAATCCTCATCACTAATGGTGGTACTATGAAGTGTGGGGGGTGTTGTGAGAATCTCAAACTCCAAATGGGTGATTATCATATGAAAACCCACATGTTCTCTATTGCCACAGGTGGTTGTGATATTGTATTAGGAGTGGAATGGCTTCACACTCTGGGGCCAATCACAATGGATTATCAAGAATTATATATGAGATTCATCCAAGACGCTCACCCCTATACTCTCTGAGGTCTCCAAGCGGGCTCTCTTGAAATCATCATCTCTCACAAGATGGAAAAACTATTGAAGAAAGGCCACCATGGTGTGATTTCTTAGTTTAATACCATCCAAGTCACTGAACAAGCCTCTCCGATAGTTCCTCCTATCCTAGAACTCATCTTGGACAAGTACACCAAGGTATTTGAGATTCCCACCGCCTTACCTCCCTCTCGTGGTGAGCATGATCATAGCATCCCTCTCCCTCTAGGAAGTCAAACTCCCAATGTAAGCCCCTACAAATAACCATTTTCTCATAAAAATGAAATAGAAAAGGTGGTATAGGAATTACTAGAGGCAGGGGTAATTTTCCCTAGTACTAGCCCATATTCTTCACCAGTGGTGATGGTCTTAAAGAAAGAAGGTAATTGGCACATGTGCCCTGATTTTCGTGCCCTGAATAAACTGACCATCAAAGATAATTTTTTATTCCTATCATTGATGATATGTTGGATGAACTCCAAGGTTCTTATGTATTCACCAAATTAGACCTTCGATCAATCTATCACTAGATCTGAATGAAGGAGGAAAATATTTTGAAGATTTCTTTTAGAAATCATCAAGGACATTATGAATTCTTGGTCATGCCTTTTGGCCTTTGCAATGCTTCATCCACCTTCAAAAGTCTCATGAATAAACTATTGAAACATTACCTTTGTAATTTTGTCTTGTTTTTCTTTGATAACATCCTCATTTACAACAACACTTGGGATAACCACCTTCTTCATGTGCATAAAGTCCTTCACTTACTACAGGAAAACCAATTGTTCGTAAAAAATACCAAATGTTCATTTGGAGCCAATGAAGTGGAATACTTGGGGCACATTTTTAGTAGAGAAGGGGTAAAAGTGGACCCCAAAAAGATTCAATATATGAAACAATAGTCGTGAAACATGACCTTAAAGAGCTTATGGGGTTTTCTTGGTCTCATAGGATATTATAGGAAATTATTCAACCATTATGGAAAAATTGTTAATCCCTTGACCGATACCCTTAAGAAGAATGCATTTCATTGGACACCTGCTACTGATAAATCCTTCACTGAGTTAAAGAGGGCCATGTGCACTAATCATGTCCTAGCATCTCCTAACTTCAACAAAAACTTTGTGGTGGAATCAGATGCTTCCAGAATGGGTATCAATACAATGCTCACCCAATATGGTCGACCCCTTGGCGTTTACTATCCATGCATTGAGTGGCTGCAATATGGGAAGATCTACGTATGAAAAAGAAATGATTTCCATTCTGCTTACGGTGCACACCTAATGGCCATATATCTTGGGTTGTCATTTTCATATCAAAATAGATCACCATAGCCTGAAATATTGTGTGGAGCAACAACTATCCTTCCCTGAACAAAATAAGTAGCTGACAAAAATGTTGGGGTATGATTATGAAATCATATACAAAAAGGGAAAAGATAATATAGTAGCAGATGCATTTTCAAGAAAACATAAGGAGGATGACTCCCTATTTTACTTATCCTTACCGGTCCCTGATTGGATTGAAGAAGTGCACCAAGAGTGGCTAACGCACTATAATACCTCCAAGTTAATCAAGTTTCTTCAGAAGGACCCTAATCCTCCCACTGGATACATTTGGTAGGAAAATATTATCAGATATAAGGTTCACCTGGTTCTATCACCTTCCTCAAAACTCAAGCCAAGACTGTTAAATGAGTTGCACTCCTCAGCTATTGCAGGTCATTCGGGATTTCGAAAGACATATTCTTGTTCCCATCATTTTTGGGGGGGGGGAGGAATGAAGAAGGATATACTGCAATTTGTCACATAATGTGAGTTGTGTGAACATAAAAAGGTGAAACTTTCAAGTCTCCAGGCACCCTACAACCCCTACCCATTCCAGCTTCTCTGTGGACAAAAATCTCCATGGATTTTATAGTGGGCCTTCCTAAAGTTGGGAAGAAGTCTTTCAACAGGGTGATGGTTGATCGCCTCTCCAAGTATTCTCATTCTTGTGCCTTTCCTCAACCTTTCACATGGGCCCTTGTAGCACAAGTTTTTCTTGATCAAATTTTCAAGTTACATGGCATGCCAACCTCTATTGTATATGATAGTGACCCAACTTTCACCAACACATTTTGTCAAGAGTTGTTAAAATTGTAAGGCACCCAACTGAACATGAGCACAACCTATCACCCATGGTCTGACGGCCAAACAAAAGTGGTCAAAACATGTTTGGAAACCTACTTGTGTTGTTTTGCTTCAGACAAACAACACCAGTGGGTTTAATGGATTCCCTTGTCAGAATGGTAGTAAAATACTTTCTATCATACGAACACTAAAATGAGCCCCTATGAAGTGGTGTATGGAAAAAGGCCACCGACAGTCACTACATATATCCTTTGAACATCCAAGGTCCAATCTATTTATACAATGTTTCAATCTCATATATCCACCCTAGAGGCTCTAAAGGATAACCTCCACATGGCCCAAAATCGTATGAAGCAACAGGCAGACCAACATCATTCAAAAAGGGTTTTTCAGGAAGGCAATCAGGTGTTTCTCCGACTCCAACCTTACAATAAAACATCTCTCAAAGTTCAGGGGCATCAAAAATTGACACCTAATTTTTATGGTCCCTATCATATCATCAAGCGTATTGGCCCTATCTATGCTACTTCCAAAATCCATCTAGTGTTCCATGTTTCCTGTCTGAAGAAAGTGGTGGGCCAGAATTGTAGAACATTGTTGAGACCATTTGTTTCCTCCTTGCTTTCCTTCCATATTCCATTTTCCCTACTTCCTTACTCCATTTATTTTCCCTCTTCCACACCTCCCCTTATTCCCTTTTTCTTTTATCCCTTCTTTTCTCCCTTTATGGTTACTATACTTAGTCATATTCCAGTTTCATAGGTTCCTGGGTTCACGGATTGGCGGACCTTCATTTCCACCCACTTGCTTATTTCATAAGTTCGTCTTAACACTTAGCCATTTTTCATTTTCGCGGGTTCGATCCCTCACTCTCCATTTTCCATGACCTTCACTTTACACCCCAAGTTCCATGATCTACATTTCGACCATCAGCCTTGTCACAGGTGCCAAGCTTCAAAGTATCTCATTTATATTGCATGCGAGTCCAACTGACCATTCTTCTACACTTAGTATATTTTTTATCATGTATACAACCACAGGTTCACGAGTTCCCGGGTTCGCAGGTTCATGAAAAGTTTTATATTTGAACTCTCTCTCATATGTCCCCACCATTTTGTTGTTTTCCTGATATGCATTAAGTATTATTTAATGCTAACAAATGTTGTGTAGGCCCTGAAAAAATCATCATTAATGGAAAAAGAATCGAGGAATTACTCATTAAATCTCATTAAATCTTCATTTTACATGCGATTAAAATATCATTATCTTTCCAAAAATATTTATTTGAGATTATTATCCAACTGAAGAAATAGTTCTGTCAACCTATGGCAACATCATCTAGACAATAGTTTTGTGGTGATACTCTAAATATCTTTGGTCGTGAAGACGATAACTTTTAGTGGTCAAGAGAATATTTGTATTATTTCTCTCCTCTTGCACAAAAAGATGTAATTTGGGCATCTGGAATCGCTCATGTTGGGTTTGTTCCTGAGGTTTTTTATTGTAAGGAACTTGTTGCATAGTGTGTGGACAAGTACGTACCAAGTCAAATAATTATACAACTCCAGGATCATTCTCCAATTTCTTTTTCCCCTCTATTTTTTTGCAAGATTTTAAAGTTTCCATAGCCAACTCTTACTTTCAAAGGTGAAGATTGCAGAGAATTATTGAAGAAACATAACAATGGGCTTGACATCCTGCCAGAATATTTGGAGAATCTTGCATCTGTCCCAGCAGACATAACCAAAATTTGGGTTGAGTCTTTTAAAAACCCTTATTAAGAAATTACATGGCTATTTACCAGGTTGATAGGTTAGGAAAACATTGCTTCTATCTCTCGCATGATTTTATGTATTTTGTATTTTACAGTACAAGAACAAGGCATTTTTTATTGGGGAAAACTCATTTCTATCGAAATCTTGTCCCAGTTATCACACTATAAAAATGACAGAAAATTATTTATTACCTCTTATTTGATATTTTCTATTGTGCATTGTTGTCAATTCCCAAACTTAACCATCAGTAAAAGGGTGAATTATGAAATAGAACCAATTACTTTTTGGTATCAGGCATTATGGAGACATAAGACCCCTCTATTTTTCTATGAAGTTTATAATAATTTTGTTTTAGTCTTCAAAAATATTTTGTTGGGCGAAAACACTTCAAGGATACATGATCAAGCTAGCATATTTTTTAGAGAAAAATGGTACAATAGAAAAAATGGAGAATCACGGTATCATAAGGATATTTTGCTTGAAAGAGAATCCTTTTTTTCTTCTGTATCATGTATCTGATAAACTATTTATTACATAGGTGGCAAGGAAATATAGCTTCTGGCTACATTTTTCCCATGAAAAAAATGAAAGTAGTTTATTCCCTTATCATTGATCCGTCAGGATTTTTCGAATGACTTATGGTTGAGTTTTTTTTCAAACTTTGCATGCATTAATTAACCATTGGGAAACTTAACGAAAGAACGAGAAAATAAAAGGAATTATACAGCCATTAACATTTTTGCAGATCTGAAATGCAATGAAAAACAACAAACCATAATGCACAGGTTGATAATGGAGTTCGGCACAACTTTGCCTACGTCTCCGGGCCTTTTCTCTTGTCGGGGAGGCTTCTTTATTTCTTTTTGAAAGCTCAATAGTACATCTTTACAATGCCAAATGGCTTCTAAATTGATATGGTCATGTTCACCCAGATCTCTAGAACCATCCACAAAAAACGACACTTGAAACGGATGTCCAGAACTCTCAGAAACTGTCCGACAACATCTCCTCCTCAACGGCTTCCCTGCCTCAAACTGGCTTTGACTTGGCTTCTCCTCAGCATCTCTGCTCTGAATTGCTCTCAAAATCTCTTCTCTTGGCCTCAAAATGGCCTTGGTTAAATAGTGGGGGAGTTAGTTTTCCATCCCCAACTTTGTCCACGAATTTAGGCTTCAAAACTGCCCAATAACCCCCAAAAAATGGATTAATTACATTAAAAATACCCAAAAAGTGGTTAAATAACCCATTTTAACCATATAATATAGTTGGAACGGGATTTAGCCCCTTCTCCTGGGCACGTGCCCTCTTTAAATGGTCACATGGGCGTTACCCTAACCCCTTCCGCTCTCAGTCACATTGCATATAATAGAACCTCGGCTTAAACATACAAACCCTGCGCATATTTGAATGGTCCGTTACATATGGTTACGGTCATGTGTATGCAATGAAACCACGGGTTTAAACAAACCTCCTTTTTTTTAAAACCCCCGCCATACAACTGTCGTCGTGGTCACATAACAACGAATGCGGGGTATAGTGGTTAGCGGACTTTGTTTTAAAATGTTGCCGGTGGGAGAGGTCCAGGGTTCGAATCCCTCGGGCCCCAAAAACTTTTGACATAGCCCACATTGGCTAAAACTGGGGTGCCACGTGGCAGCCCGTGATTGGGCCACGTGTCAACACCTGATTCGACCAAGTCAACCAACCAGATCATGCCATGTGTCGATCGATGATTCACCTACGTCACCTGCCATGTCACTTGCCATATGATGCTGATGTCATCCGCCATGTATGCTATTGATGTCACCCTGCCACGTGTCACCCTTCCAGTGGTGACACGTTTCACTTCGGGATTGGTCCAACTGCGCGCCAAAAATGCCAAAATTGCTTGACACGTGTCCTGTATGAACCTACCATGTGTCATCGTACAGACCTGCCACGTGTCCTGTACGGACTGTATGGATAGGTACAGTCAGCATCCCAAAATTTTGCCTGTTTGGCTTGGCGGACAGAATGCGATATCTTCTCCATACGGACTCCGTTTGACAAAGTAAATATACCACCAGAATCGGGAAGATGAGACGGACACAATGGTGTTAGTTTCGTTGGATTCCGAGCACTTTCATTTTGAGCATTTTTCAAGCCCTGACAGGCTTCTGAATCCGATTTCGGATCACACCTCCTCACAATAATACCTTTTGGTCCCCAAAAGGTTACTGATTAGTCAACAAGCTCGGGATAGGCCACCTGGAATTCTCTCGGTCTCTGAACTCTGTCCTGTGCACCTGTCTCATCAAGATCAACTGTAACACAATCATGACACATGGCAAAGAATGTTTTTCGGAAATCTTTCTCATCTTGAGAAATCCCTTCTTCCGATGCCATCTTCTCACTGTGAGAAGCTCTTCTTCTCAATCCAATTAATGGATTCTCTGCAACAAGCTCTCCTTCACCACACTGTAGATTTTCCCTCGTTAACATGCAAAACTCAAATCCAAACGTCAACTAGCTCTGATACCACTTGATCCGTCAGGATTTTTCGAATGACTTATGGTTGAGTTTTTTTTTTAAACTTTGCATGCATTAATTAACCATTGGGAAACTTAACTAAATAACGAGAAAAGAAAAGGAATTATACAACTATTAACATTTTTGCAGATCTGAAATGCAATGAAAAACAGCAAACCATAATGCACAGGTTGATAACGGAGTCTGGCACAACTTTGCCTACGTCTCCGGGCCTTTTCTCTTGTGGGGGAGGCTTCTTTATTTCTTTTTGAAAGCTCAATAGTACATCTTTACAATTCCGAATGGCTTCTAAACTGATCTAGTCATGTTCGCCTAGATCTCTAGAACCATGCACAAAAACCGGCACCTGAAACGGATGTTCAGAACTCTCAGAAACGGTCCGACAACATCTCCTCCTCAACGGCTTCCCTGCCTCAAACTGGCTTTGACTTGGCTTCTCCTCAGCATCTCTGCTCTGAATTGCTCTCAAAATCTCTTCTCTTGGCCTCAAAATGGCCTTGGTTAAATAGTGGGGGAGTTAGTTTTCCATCCCCAACTTCATCCATGAATTTAGGCTTCAAAACTGCCCAATAACCCCCAAAAATGGATTAATTACATTAAAAATACCCAAAAAGTGGTTAAATAACCCATTTTAACCATACAATATAGTTGGAACGGGCTTTAGCCCCTTCTCCTGGGTGCGCGCCCTCTTTAAACGGTCACATGGGCGTTAATATGGCCAAGCGCTAGCCCGAAGGGCTAGCGCTGGCCCTAACCCCTTCCGCTCTCGGTCACATTGCATATAATAGAACCTCGGCTTAAACATACAAACCCCACGCATATTTGAATGGTCCATTACATATGGTTACGGTCATGTGTATGCAATGAAATGGTGGGTTTAAACAAACCCCACGTGCCTTTTTTTTAAAACCCCTACCATACAACTGTCGCCGTGGTCACATAACAACGAATGCGGGGTATACTGGTCAGCGGAATTTGTTTTAAAATGTTTCCGGTGGGAGAGGTCCGGGGTTCGAATCCCCCGGGCCCCAAAAATTTTTGACATAGCCCACATTGGCTAAAACCGGGGTGCCACGTGGCAGCCCGTGATTGGGCCACGTGTCAACACCTGATTCGACCAAGTCAACCAACCAGATCATGCCACGTGTCGATCGATGATTCACCGATGTCACCTGCCATGTCACTTGCCATACGATGCTGATGTCATCCGCCACGTATGCTGCTGACATCACCCTACGACGTGTCACCCTTCCAGTGGTGACACGTGTCACTTTGGGATTGGTCCAACTGCGCACCAAAAATGCCAAAACTGCCTGACATGTGTCACTGCCGAAGGCTGCCACATGTCCTATATAGACCTGCCATGTGTCATCGTACAGACCTGCCACGTGTCCTGTACGGACTGTACGGACAGGTACAGTCAGCATCCCAAAATTTTGCCTGTTTGGCTTGGCGGACAGAATGTGATATCTTCTCCATACGGACTCTGTTTGACAAAGTAAATATACCACTGGAATCAGGAAGACGAGATGGACGCAATGGTGTTGTTTTCATCGGATTCCGAGCACTTTCATTTTTGAGCATTTTTCAAGCCCTGACAGGCTTCTGAATCCGATTTCGGATCAATCATGGAAGATTGGAGAGTTCATGTTCATAAATATAAATAAAATTGAAAAATTTGCAAATCATTTCAACAATGTGAGTTTAAAGTATGTTGAAAATATAAAATGTTTTGAGTCGAACAAAATATTTATTGGACATATGCTTTCATTGGGGTTCAATAACTCTTTCATTCAAAATGTCTTGAATGAAGAAGAAGAGGGTAACCGCCAAAGCACTCTTGTACATAATGTCAGAGATTTAGAAACATTACTTAGCAGTAATGATTTTTGCAAGCAAAGGGGAAAAAGTCCTAGTGAAAGGAGTGCTCAATATCCAGTTGCTACTCCCAAGAATACTGCATACATGAGAAATGATCCAATGACCCACCCAATTAAAAAGGTTGTTAACATTAGTTCCATTGGAGGGGGAGAGAAGAATCCTCCCCCTGGAAAAATTGAGAGTTCACACAACTTTCCCAAGATAATGTTATAGAAAATGAGATCCAAAGATTTTCTTTGGAGGATATGGAACTAGAAGCAGATATTGAAAAAATATTTCCTACAATATAATAGCCAAAAAATATGGCTCAAAAAGACTCTTTATTGGAAGTCATTGGAAATGAGACCTTTAGTGAAGAAGAATCCTTCACTTTTCAAATTGTTGTTTTTTATAAAGAATCTAAAAAGTTGATTGTAGAAAGAAGTGACTAGAAGAATAAAAAGGGAAAGGCCCGCTCATAGGTCGACCTGAAGGATATGCGATCATCCCATATTTTCTCAAATGCAATGCGCTCAATGACTCTATTGATGGTTTAGAGGCCGAAAATGCCAAATTAAAGGAGAAGATCAAAGGATTGGAAATTGTCTTGATGCCTCTTCCAATCCTAGATAGTCCTTTGACAATGGTTAAACCAACTACACCCCATATTAAATTAAATGGATATTCTAGTTTTCTCACAATGGTACAGAGTTATGTTGATAAAAGTATTAAAAAGACAATGACATTGATAATAGAAGAGTCGAAGGTATAAAAAATATTGTTTCTTTCGATTGAAGGGAACATGCATTTCATGAATATCTCCAAGTTGATTTAAAGAATGAAGAAGGATTATACATAGATGTTGTTTTACCATTTGGAATAAAAGTATCAAACATGACATAATTTAAAATGAGAGAACAGGATCTACCTTCTCCAAGTCGAATTAAACAGTTGAAAGCTTGTTGGAAGAAAAGATCAAGAATTTGAATAAAATTGTCTAAGCATGCAACGAATCCATAGTGAAAAGAGAAGAATTATTCAGAAGACTCACAGAGATAGAATTGGCAGGAAGCACTGATGAGGTGCAAGATCCTAAGTTAATTATCAATTCAATGTTTATGACAAGGAAACAATTTGTTGAACAAGTGGAGATATTAAAAGGATTATCAGCTACAAATTTTAATGACATAATTGAATATGGAAAATAAAAGATAGATAATTGGTTAGTTGATTATTCTATGAAAAATCAAGATATTGAGGAGGCAATACATGGTATTTCTCATGACCTAAGAGATTTAGAAGGAGAATTGTTTAATATCAAAATTAGGCATGAAATAAATGTTGCGCCAATGAAAAGTTACATTGAAGATTGGTTTAAGAAGGAAATTGATAAATTAACTAATGAAGGCCAAGAAACAACAGTTGAGACAGTTTCTATAACCACCAACGAGGAGAATAAAAGGACAACAACAAGCAAGTAAAAATGGAGAGAGACCATCATAGTAGGTTTATGTTGATCACATCTTTCTTTGTTTATCAGTTTTTCATCCAATTACTATGCTTCTTTGTCTATAAAGGTTTAAATGAAATTTGATAACTTATTCCTATCTTCTTTCCAGGTCTTTCTACTCTATCATCACCCACAATCTTCTCTCCATAGATTACTTCTTGTTTATAATTTCTTTTATAGTTCTCAGGAGCCCCAATCCCAATCCTCTAGACAAACACATTTTAATTTGAAATATTTGTAACATATTTTAACATTTCTTAGAAATCCCAAGAGAACTAATTCAGGATCATTTTTGACGATGTTTTATAGCTTTGAGTTTTGAGTATAAAATATTTGAGATTGATCTATCATTTTCTTCATTTGAGCTCCACATGTGTTTAATCTATTAGTTTTCTCTTATGTGTACATACCATTTTCTTTTATTTTTATGTGATCATAAATATTTAGTTTAACTATGATGGATGTGAGGAAATTTTTCTTATCTTTTTCAAATAATGGATGCGTGAGGTTCCTGTTCATCTCTTAGGATTCTCCTTATAAATAAATAAAAAAATATTTTTTGCAACTTTTATATTTCTTTGAATACCATGGTGGACTTTCTCAAAGTCCTATATTATTTTGAAAATCTATAATCCAAAGAGTATCATAAAATAGAGAGGAGTACCACCTCTATAAAAACGAAGGGGGATTTGTATCTCCATGAGGTTGTCATTTCGTTCCTTGCGGATTCAAGTGTCAATAAGTACAAACCATCCTACCATAATTAAATGAAGAAGGATCCCTATGAATTCAACCAGAATCAATCCTCAATTCTTGTGAACATCAGTTGCATGGTTGAACTATCAAGGAAGTGTTGATCAAGTGGAGGGACACCTCACCCAAGGAGGCGACTTAGGAACCAACAACCATACTTCAGTAGTTTCTGCACCTGCAGCCTTGAGGAAAAGGTTTCTTTTGAAGGGGGGGGGCATGCTAGGATCCGATCCTAATCCATCTCCATGGGTCATTAGTTAGTAGGATATGTTTTCTATGTAATAAAGGTCAATATTAGTTAATAATGCCTAATAAATAGAAAAGAATAATTCAATGTATGAAAACCTAATAGAATCTTTCACTTCTAGAAAGATCTTCCTCTAAAAGTTTCCTTAGAAGGTAGAATTAGTATAAATAAGAGTAGGAGGCCTTGGATATCTTTTCTGGATATTATTGTAATAAAGCTTTGCTCGACTGGGGGTTGCCCCTTCAAAGAGGAAAGTGATCATTGCTATCAATAATAACTTTTCTCTTCCTAGTGATTATTTTGGTGTTATTATGGTGTTCTATTGATATTATTCTGGACATATCATTATTAATATGTCAATGCTTGCTAGATATTTTTGTTCTACATATTATATTCTATTTGGAATATTGCAAAGCTTCCTTCAAGTTGGAGCCTGAGAGTTATATGGTTGTAGCCACCTTTTGATTGTAGTTGTAACATCCCGCTCTTGCATGCAGTAATCAAACTTATTCTTTGAGGACACTTGCTTGCAAGTGATCCAAATTATTATGCTATTGGGTGTTTGATTATTATTATGAGGCATTATGGATATGATGACATGTTATTTTATTGTATTGACATAGGCATGTACTATTGACTCGGTTCTCCTAAGTGTAGGATTTAGACCTCGAGGATGGTGAGGCATCGATGAAACCCTTGGACTTCGGATTGATTCAAGGAGTGGAATATCAAGGTTTGATTGTTGTATATATATCACATATGCGCATCTGATTAGATTTTATGATTATGGATTTTATTCTTACATGATTCACTGATGATGTAGGCTGATGATAACTTGTTGACCAGACTCACATGTGGAGTAGAAGGGTCACGCATGACTACCAGAGACATTGAGGGAGAGGTGCGGACAATAGCCCTGCCACAGCCTACTAGCACTGTCGTCCTGGATCAAACTGTAGGTTAACGATTACCTAGTTTGAGAAGACCCACGATGTCGTGAGGGCAGACTGCGATAGTCGCTCATGATGATTCTAAGGGGCAGACAACAAGGCAGGGGCCTTATTCCTTAGAGGCCCTTAGTCTCCCACAAGATCACCTCACGAAGTTTTGACTCCAGGAGTTTTTGATGTCTACCAAGTCAGTCAAGAGGCGAGTGGCACCCTTGGAGTACATAGTGTGTCCTGAAGGGCACGTCGTGCAAGAAAAATGGAGTGAGGTGAGTGGCACCCTTGGAGCATGTAGTGTGTCTTAAAGGGAACGTCATGCAAGGGAAACATAATGACACGAGTGGCACCCTTGGAGCACCTAGTGCGTCCTAAAGGGAACTTCGCGTTGTTAACTAATAAGTGAATAAACCTAGATGGAATTAGAATGAATATTGTGATAAGAAAGATTAAAAACAAATTTCCTAATAAAATGTCGCCCAACCTAGGAAAACAAAATCTAAGTTTGAGTGATACTTGTGGTAATAAATAAATAAATAAATAATCCTAATAATCATCATTAAACATGTGACAAGAAGGGGGTAAGCAATTCTATTAATTTATAAAAAAATAAAATTACTTTGGGGGATTAAATTTTAAATAGGGGGGGATAATTGTTTGTCACATGTGCTAATTAAAATTTTTACTAAAATGAAAAAGGGGAAAAAGGGTAAAGTCTACACTTACTAATTTGAGTTTTAGATAAAAAGTGGAAAGAGGGGAATTTAAAACATTTAGGAAACTAAGGGGAAAAGGGAGAAACATAAAGAGAAAAGGGAAACATAAGGAAAAAGAAGAATGACTAATTTAGCAAGGAATATTGCCTTTAAGAACTTTCTAAATTGAACTCAACTAGTAAATTAGTAAGGGGGTAAGTCATTAAAATGTGTAAGGGAATATGGGGACACGTAGGAGCGATTCTAGGAATGCTTTTAGGAGGGTGAGGGAATAGGAGTAATTAATTAGTTAATGAAATTAATTTCTGGTGCAACGAAAGGGATGGGTGACACATGTATGGGGAGGATTTTTCTGAATTAAATTATTGAACATTAAATTAAATGGGAAATTGAGAAAGAAAGGACTTAGAAAATATATATATAGGAGGGAGGAGGAGGAGGATGGATCTCCTCTGTTATGTGTAACATTACACTAAAGAATTTTAGACTTGACTAACTTATCTTGTGGGAGTTGGGATACCTAGCTCAGTGAGGAGTGCTAGCTCAGCCTCGAGAGGTGAGCTGGGAGCTATCCGTTCTCTGGTTTAGTGTGTGTGGTCCCTTTGCATCTAGGGGGGCTAAGGGGGAAGAAGAGTACCCCTAGCATTGGCTAGGAGGTACCAGTGAAGTCTCATTGGCCGACAAGTGGGAGCTGCACGGAGCGCGAGGGACAACGACTTAGAGTTGTCACCTTGGGGCTATGGTATGATTTCTTTTATTCTGCATGATAGATTATTATTTACCTTACACTTTCATTTATGTACTTTTAACTGTGTAAAGAAGGTGATTGACTTAACATATTAATTGATAACTTAAATTCCCCATATCCTTAAGCTCGCTACTTTATTTGATTCCCTTGGAATTCGACCCTGAATTTTGTGACTATCCTATTGGTTTTATTGATTTGTTGTGAGGAGTTGTGCTTTTTACTTCATCCTCATCCCTAGTTTGTCAGTCCATGCCTAAGCAGTCAGTCAGGAGCCGAATCAACAGTTGTCACTTCAGTGCATAACGACCTATAGATTCTAATTCCCTGCTTTTCTATGCGTGGATGATGAGAGAAGGATGGCTATGCCCAACTGTCTACTCCTATTGATCGTTCCCGATTGATTGATTGTCTTGTGCCCTCTTGCGATTGAATACTGTTGCATATTGTTTATCCTTCTCACTACGATCAACTCAATACCCTCTGCATTTTTTTATCACCTCTACGGTCTCGAAGGGTATTTTATTCTTTGTGATTTATTATATTTGATGGAAGATTTACCTTGCAATTTCAATACATCTGACCTGTGAAACTCCTTTGCAATTCATTATATTGATGGCGAATTTTAAGTTGTTATTTTACTGTTCCATTGACTATGAAATTACATTAGTTTACCTTGCTTTGGGTGCAAATTTCAATACAAATTTCATATATATATTTGATTGCGAGTTACCATTTTATTGTCTGTGTTTCACCCATCCCTTGCCACATTGTGGATTTCATTGACTGGCATTGTCTAGATTGGCTTGATTGGCAGTGAATTTCTACCTTGGTTAATTGCGTTTTACCCCTTGGAATGGTAGCGAGTCTTATACTTGGATTAACTGCGTTTTCTCCCTTGTAAAGTCACCAATTACCTTTTTCTATTGGTTGTGTTTGACAGTTCTTAAGGCTGACAATAAATTTTGATAGCGTTTTTAAGAGATCTATAAAGACAACAATTGTTGGGTAGAGTTCCAAGGTTGAGAGTTTCAGTTCATCTTATCGTTGACACAACATGTTAGTGTGGTGTATTGACTTCTAGTAATGAATTATATCTATGTTGGAATACCGTGAGATATCTTATATGACAATGTTCGGACAATACTTTCTTAGATGTATTCGGTGTAATAACAAGACATCAACATTTTGTGTATTGAATAGCGAAGTCATTTGTTAGTCGTGTAATTGATAGCGTTGAGTTGTTAGCAATATCCTTTTTAGTGATGTATATGTATAGTGATATCAGATGTATAGCGATATCATTGAAATCTGTGTATTGTTAGCTTTGTAGTGTATAGCGATATCATTGATCGCGGTGTAATGTATATTGTTGGTCTGTATAGTGTTATCAATTGTAGCTATGTATGGTATAGTTGCACGCTCCTATAGCATTATTTAATTTTCAATTTATTACGCCGAAAGGCATACACCTATTGACAATGGGCACTTTTAATAGGTTTTTAGTTTTTAATACATTTTTAATGGACGAGATTAAATATGCCTAGAATATTCTTAGTCGTCACAATAAATGAATGGCTCTGATTTCATCCATTAACTTCCAAGCTGTTATAAAGACATCCGTTTATATGTTTACTTTTTAACATTTACCTAATCGTGTTTAAAAATTACTGCGTTCACTAACTTATTGCCACATCTACCTAATTAAAAAATATTAAGATTATCACATAGAGTGGTGGCTGCGTTTCTATGCTGGCAGCGTTTAGTTGCATTTCGCGGAGTTTCGTTTCATTTCTGTGCTGGACGCATTTCGTTTTAATATACCTTTCGATGTTAATCAGCGACATAATTGTGGCTGTGCTAGTATTTAAGGGACAGCCCTGAACTTCGAAGGTTAGCGATATCATCCTAGACAATGTTTTGGTTTCCGCAGTTCACTACGTAAGGGTAGGGTAAATTTATTGTATTTTATCACCGTCTAATAGCCAACGATTCATCGTAGTACTGTTGCATATGACTGTGAGAGAACGTAATCATATAATCATAAAGATAAATTGTTGGGTCAACGTTTCTCCTTTTATGTATTCCTTTACGTGTATTTCCTTACTGGTGAGTGAGCTTTTCCTTTATATAATCTGTATGCTAGCAATTTTAATTTTTATACCGAACCTTAATGAGTGGTTACCGACGCAGTGTGGAGTTAAATCCTCCTTTGAATGTGAATCGAAAAATACTCTTACTCAACTATTTTTAGACAACGTTCTCAAAGTCTTTGACTACATTCAACACCTTTATAGGGTGCATGTTTAGTTTATAATCAGATTGCGTTTTATTACTTTGACAACTCTGGAACCTGTATCAACAGTTAGTTAGACCGCAAATTCATACGATAGACATTCTGAGACAGTGAATTAATGCATAAGTATTACTTAGACATTGATTTTGTACTTGATTGAGAGCGTCTCTATACATTGAATTACTTGTTGTAAGACAAAATTTTGTGACTGTGTATTTGCGTTTTTTAGGCAGCGATATGTCTTGTCATTGTCAACGACCATCTTTTTCTACAACAACTTTTACCAATAATTACAGTATTACCTCCCGCAATTACAATGATATATACAGACTAGACATTTAGCAAATGAAATGTGTTCCATAGGCATCGATCTTATCTTGTTGTGTCAGTGGAAAAGTTAGCATTTCAAAAGGGGTTTTATATTGTTGAAGGGACATGTTTTCTACTATTCTAGTTGACAAGATAGCGAAGTCCTCCCTAGGAAATCACCCATCCGATATCGGATTTGGAATTTGTGGAAGGATATAATTGTTTATTTTAACTATTTTATGTACGGATCCACTTGATTACATGAGGAAGTTATTGTGTTGTTGAATGTCATAGTCATCCGATTCCCTTACATCTTGTTGACCAGTCGGTTGGGTGCTAGGGTTAGTCACCTTGTGTGTATTTAGTTAATTCAGCCTCTTAGCACATTCACTTATCTTGGGTCATTGGTCCAATTAGGTTATGTCGTGCCATGGTTTTTGTCCCACCTATCACCTGATGACGGCATGATTCCTGGTTAGGGGATCATTATGCACCCTATTAGATGGAGGCAAATAATAACTTGACCAGTGTTTGTGCTTCCCATTGTGGGTGTCGTTCGTTGTAGTTGTTGTTGGTAATCGGTTGTAACACCTTAAGCGTTGGGTCTGTGACATATAGGTTTCTAGTTCCTGGTTGTCGAAACCACTGTGTTGGGTGGCTGATGTTGTCCTTTAGCTTGTAGGCATTGTCACGTTTGTGTTGGACAAGTAGTCATTTCTATATGTTGATTTACGCATGTTTCGCCATGTTTCTCTTGTGCTAGTGCGTAGAGTCATAATTGTCTGTTTCCTGAATTGCATGCTTGTGTTCATCATCAGGTTGTGTGGTTCAACTGTTTTCGTCGTCACCTTCCTTCTTGAAACAAACAAATTTTTGCACTAATTTCTTCACTTGTTGTCATAACTATTGTGGTTGTTACATATGGTATCAGAGCTGGTTCAACCCTACGACTGTGGATCGCCAGGATTTCCACTGTAGTAAACCCATGAGTATTAACCATTGCATTAATTAAAAACCTTAACGTGTCCATGTGGTGATATCATTTAGAGGATGCCTCAGAGGTTCACAACATGGTGTCGTGGAAGGAGGTGTGACACCTCCAAAAGTTCCCGCACCCTCAGAGTAGAACCCCCAAGGGGAAGAAAAATTACTTGGGCTAGATTCACTTGTTATAAGGGATGATGATGGTCTGACAAGGTCCTTCCAAGTAATGTCAAGGGTCTTGATTCACCATCAGTACTGAGATGAGGCCAGGGAACTTGTACCCCTGAGGGTCCATAGCATGCCCTAGATAGTACCGTTAACATACACCGAGAACTCGAGAGAGTTTAGTTTTTTGAGTCCACGAGTGTCGCGGATGGCTGTGTTGTCAAGGCATAGTTGTAGAGAAAGGCGTTGTGCTTCACGATTCATGATTATGACCTCCAGCATGAAGGTCTGCATGGTGGTATTTCAACTGAAGGGGAACGCTCTTTTATGGCGGAAGACACTCTTTCCACATTTGAACATGGCTGTCGACGATGTGTCATGGGAACTTTTCGAGGAACGGTTCCAGGAGAGGTATCTTTCTGAGGAATTCTTTGAGTGTCTCTCAACGAGTTCGATGCCTTGCAACAAGGTAGTCATATGGTGCCTGAGTACGAGGCCCATTTTGGAGCTACTTTAATATGCTCTGCACCAAATTACCCAGAACTTAAGGTCAAGAAGTTCGAGTTTGGCCTTATTGTTAGAATTCAGCTTCTACTTTGGGTACTAGGATTATTAGACTAAAGAAAGTGTGTTGGATTGTGGGCAGCCACATTACCAACATTACTGCCCAGAGGAAGGGGCTAGAGCATCTAGATCATCCGGACCCACTACCGTGGGAAATTTTGGCAAGGCCCATCAGATTCATGCAGCGGTGAATAACCACCAGAAGAGCACCAGTCGACTGTTCTTGAGACATCAGGTACCATCGATGACCAGACCCATAGTATTATTATAGATCCCAGTGCTACCGAGAGTTTCATTTTTGGTGCAGCACTAAAAAGGGTTAAGGTAAAGGCAATCGAACATGGTGAGTTTAGATTTGTAGAGATGGATTTGGGAGCCAAATAGAAGTTTGGAGGAAAGGTTACCGGCTGTACCTTTAACCTGGGAGAGTTTGTCACCAGGGCCAACCTATACATCACGATCTTAGGATCTTTTGACGTTGTGATCGGTATGGACTGGTTGGAATTGCCTGAGGCGATACTCAACTGTAAGATGAAACAATTGAGCTTGGTTGATGATGAGGGACATAAACACAGATTGTAGGTTGAAACTAGGGAGTTTCCCTAAGGTTCATCTCTTCCTTGCAGTTACAGAAGAGCATGCGCAAGGGATGTAAGATTTATGCAATCTTGGCGCTAAACGAGAAGGGAGTAGCGGAAGGTCTAGAACACCTTTCGGTGGTGAGAGAGTTTGCAGACATATTTCTAGAGGATTTACCTAGGATGCCTCCAGAGAGGGAATTGGAGTTTACCATAGACCTAAAACCAGGGAGTAAATCAATAGCTAGAACGCCTTATTCGATGTCGACTATGGAGTTACAGGAGTTGACAATGTAACTGAAGGACTTGTTGAACTTGGTACTTATATGTCCCAGTGTGTCACCATGGGGTGCACCTATTATTTCAATATGAAGGAAGGATGGGTCGCAGAGACTTTGCATTGACTATCGTCAATTGAAGAAGGCAACAATCAAGAATCAACATCCATTGTCGAGGATACATGATCTTTTCAATCATTTGAAGGGTGTGACGGTAGTTTCAAGGATCGATTTACAATCATGGTATCACCAGTTATAGATCAAGGAGGATGAAATCCCTAAGACTGCCTTTAAGATGAGGTTTAGACACTACGAGTTTACTATTTAACCATTTGGACTAAAAAACGCCCCAGGGATATTTAGGAGTTTGATGAACGGGGTGTTCCATGAGTACTTTGACAAGTTCGTCCAAGTATTCATTGACGATATTTTGATTAGTCTTGGATGATGGAGGAGCATGAAGAGCACTTGCGCTTGGTATTACAGTGTCTGCGAGAGCACAAATTGAATGGAAATTTGTCCAAATTCTCATTTTATCAATCGAAGATTCACTACATAGGGCATGCCATCTCCGACAAAGGTATCGTCATGGATCTAGCAAGGGTCGAGGCTGTTATGGAATGGCCTATGCCGACGAATGTCCCGGAAATCGACGGTTTGTCGAGGGATTCTCAAGGATAGAAAGTCTGACCACGAAATTGTAAAAGAAGAACATGAAATTTTTTGGACCAAGAAATGCGTGGAAGAGTTTCGGAGGCTCAAGGAGTAGTTGAAAACAACAACGATACTAAAGGTTCCTCGCATGGACACATACTTCTTGGTATGCGCTAATGCATCCAATAAAGGCTTAGGAGGAGTCTTGATGCAAGGTGATTGGGGGATCACTTACATCTCGAGGAAGTTGAGAAGGCATGAGGAGAACTATGTCACACATGATTTGGGGTTTGTTAGCCATTATTTTTTACTTGAGAGTTTGGAGGCACTACCTTGTTGGAAAGAATTTTGAACTAAACGGACCACTGTGACTACAACACATTTTTTACGGAAGAGAATTGAATGCGCGACAACGACATTGGTCGAAATTGCCTAGCGAGTGCAATCTCAAGATTTATTACATAGAGGAAGTAGTGAATAGCGTGGGTGATGCGTTGAGTTGGAGACCATACATATTTTCGGTGATGCCTCCTCAGAAAAATCTACATGAAAAGATTCTAACTTTACAGTGCAATGATGACTCGTACAAGAGGTCAAGGATTTTATCGGACAAAAAACAATGATGGTACCAAAATTGGAGGATTTCTATGGACAACAACAAATAATCATGATTTATGAGTCAAATTTTCATACCTCCCAATGATGAGTTGAGGAGTTTCATCCTACGAGGCTCATAGAGTAGTGTATATGGCTCATCCTAGAGTTACTAAGATGAGGGATGACCTTAAAACCCTTATTCTTCTGGAAGGAATTGAAGGTGGATATAGCCAACTATGTGGCTAGATGTCTATAATGTCAACGGGTGAAGGATGAACATAGATATCCAGCAAGATTACTACAGCCACACGCTATTCCGGAACTGAAATGGGATGTCATTTTGATAGATTTCGTTGTTGGATTTCCACTGATGAAAAGGAAACATGACTCGATTTTTGTGGTAGAAGACACTCTGATGAAGAGTGCTCATTTCATTCCTGTGTGTACGACGTATCAGACACCTGACATACCTAGAGTTTTCATCAGTGATATTTTGAGGTTGCATAGTGTGCCTAAGAGGATTATATCTGATCAAGGATTGATGTTTATGGGACAATTTTGGACTAGTTCAAAGAGGCCTTGGGAACCCAATTTAACTTTAGTACTTCGTATCACCCGGAGACTGACGGGTAGACTAAATGAATGAAACAAACCTTGGAAGACATGTTGCGCATGTACATGATGGACCAATAGAAGCATTGGGAAAAATTCTTGCCACTGATATAATTTTCTTATAACAACAGTTACCAAAACACCATTAAGATGGCACCTTTCGAGTTCCTTTATGGGCGACCATGTCAGACGCCTCTGAGTTGGGATCGGTTTCAGGATAGGGTCTTGGTGGGGCCAGAAGCGATCCCAGAAATGGAATATCAAATGAAAACAATAATACAAAGGATCAAATAAGTGCAGGATCGACAGAAGATTTATGACAATGCGCACCGTGTTGACCGCAGTTACGAAGTTGGAAATCAAGTCTTCTTGCGGGTAAAATCGCAAAAGAGTTTGATCAAGTTTGGAAAGGGAGATAAAATCTCTCCTAGGTTCGTGGGACCTTTCAATATTGTGTAGAGGAATGGGTACATGCCCTATCAACCAACATTGCATGATTCTTTGAGGTATATGCATGATGTTTTTTTTGTATCTATTTTGAGACACTATATTAATGATCCTACGCATGTTATTGACATGAGTTTCTTGACGGTATTAGATGAGGGGGCGCTCACGACTGAGCCGATCTTCATCCTAGATCATCGCACTCGACAACTACGACGTTGAATAGTAGATCAGGTCAAGGTCCAGTGGGACAACTATAGTCCACACTCGACGACCTGGGAGGACACATATGATATGCGCCAACAATTTCCATTTTTGTTTGATAGATAGACTTTTGACACTGTGATACACATTATTTTGGCACTTATATACTTTGAAACTTTGGCAGGAAGTTTAGACCAAGAGGGGATGTATGTAACAACCCTCTCTTGCACACACTGAGCAAACTTATTCTTTGAGGACACTTTCTTGCAAGTGATCCAAAATATTATACTATTGGGCATTTGGTTATGATTACAAGGCATTATGGATATGATGACATGTTATTTTACTGTATTGACATAGACAGGTGCTATTGACTCGGTTGTCCTGAGTGTGTAGGATTTGGACCTTGAGGATGATGAGGCATCGTTGAAACCCTTGGACTCCATATCGAGTCAAGGAGTGGACTATCGGGGTTTTCTTGTTGTATATATGTGACATATGTGCATATGATTAGATTTTATGATTATGGATATTATTATTACATGATTCATTGATGATGTAGGCTGACGATATCTTTCCAACCAGACTCACATGTGGAGTAGAGGGGTCATGCACGACTACCAGAGACATTGAGGGAGACGTGTGGATAACATCTCTGCCACAACCTACTAGCACTCCCACTGTGGCTTGAACTATAGGTTAACGATTACCTAGTTCGAGAAGACCCAGGATGCTGTGAGGGCAGATTGTTATAGTCGCTCATGATGATTCTAAGGGGCGTGCAATAAGGCAGGGGACCTATTCCTTAGAGGCCCTTAGTCTCCCACAAGATCACCTGATGAAGTTTTGACTCCAGGCTTTTTTGATGTCTACCAAGTTATTCAAGAGGTGAGTGGCACCCTTGGAACACGTAGTGTGTCTTGAAGGGCACATCACACAAGAAAAATGAAATGAGGAGAGTGGCACCCTTGGAGCACATAGTGCATCCTAAAGGACACGTTGCGCAAGGGAAACAAAATGAAGCGAGTGGCATGCTTGGAGTACCTAGTGCATCTTGAAGGGAACATCACATTGTTAACTAATAAGTGAATAAACCTAGATGGCCTTAGAATGAATATTTTGATAAGAAGATTAAAAACAAATTCCCTAATAAAATATCGCCCAGCCTAGGAAAATAAAATCTAAGTTTGAGTGATACTTGTGGTTAAAAAAAATAAATTAATTAATTAAATACATAAATAATCCTAATAATCATCATTAAACATGTGACGAGAAGGGGGTAAGAAATTCAATTAATTTATAAAAAAATCAAATTACTTTGGGGGATTAAATTTTAAAAAGGGGGGGATAATTGTTTGTCACATGTGCTAATTAAATTTTTTACTAAAATGAAAAAGGGGAAAAAGGGTAAAGTCTACACTTACTAATTTGAGTTTTAGATAAAAAGGGGAAAGAGGGAAATTTAAAAGATTTAGGAAACTAAGGGAAAAAGGGGGAAACATAAAGAGAAATGGGAAACATAAGGAAAAAGAAGAATGACTAACTTATCAAGGAATATTGCCTTTAAGAACTTTATAAATTGAACTTGTAACAACCAGGATTTCATTTAAGCTACCATAAATTAAAACAAAGCAGAAAATTTAAAACTTAAAAATTTGCTTACTCACGCATATTCATTACCAGATTTTGATAAATAAAATAACATTTTCCAAAACAATTTGCATAACAATTTAAATCTACATAAT
>JZKD02S2428873.1:273878-291155 GCA_000966675.3 Picea glauca
ATATATTTCGGGTAAACACCCATGCAAAAAATCCCTAAGAGAAAACCATATCTCAGTTTGATTATAAATTTTGGGCTCCCATGCTAGGATAATGGCCCTTTAGAGGAATACAATGTAGCAATAGCCTGGCTCACCTAGATGTTATCTCCTTTGTTTCCCCTTAACACATTTCCTCAACCCTACCCACTCACACTTGGACGAACTCTCTTCACCCAATCAATGAGATCTCCTCATTTTATGTGTGACACAAGAACATGAGCAAATAGTGTTCACAAGCATATAAGCAAAGAATTTTTCTTTGCTCCTATGTGCTCTCTATGTGTCTCAACCTCTCACTTAGGCTCCCTTTTAGTACATTGAGTTAACCTGTAATGTACCTCTAATTTATCGAATCTACCATAAAAAAAAAATCTTATGTATCATTATCCTCTTAAGTTCATATGTAATTATTGTTAAAGGGATGGTCTTCATTTGTATCATAAACTCTGCGAGGTACCCATGTTCTCTCTATCGCATGATTTCCACTCTACCCCAGCCGTATTACTTGGTTGTATAACATTATGAGGATAGGTTTCCCAACTCTAGGAGTCTGACAAATCTTACCTCTATTCGCTTCTGTCTATATTCATAAACAAATAGTCTATACTTAGGAACCATATTCCTAGTCTATCCTTAGCGCGATATTCTCTATGCTGCATGTAGGACGAAGTAACTTGTTTTGGTTTAAAACTATATGTCTTCTATAGAGTCACGAGGTAGGGTCCATATCTCTTAATTGGACATAGGTGTTTCGAAAGACGCTTAGCAAACTGAGGGATGGTTCAGTTCTTAAACATGTTTGGGTAACATAATTTAGAATGAAAAGACTCCAACTGAAACGAATTCAAATGCATGATGTGTCAACAGAGTATCATCTGAACGAGAGGCTAATAGTGATGGGCACACTTGGAAAAATAAACGGGACCTCACTAGTCAAGTCACAGAGTAAATTATTATTAACTTTCATGATTTCTCGAGGTGAGAGGGTAGGTCTGTTTGTCAGAAAAATTAAGTCATCTTATATCTACCATTAATGTGTTCCTGGTGTCTACGTCTCAAAGACGCCTCTTTTCCTTCCCTCCAACTGGATCACGCTAGTTCAGCCCCAACACATGGCCATAACCACTACTGTACTCTCGACAATAAAATTAGTCATCAAAGGAGATGCTCTTAGGGTTGCGGATGTTTCCTTAGTCATTGTGAAACCCTTGAAATAGCTATGCATGATGTTCCTTCAGAGGAAAAGAATTTCCCAAGTGGAGGCTGCTACTCGTTGGAGCAGACCAGGTCACCGCCTCCTCTGGTAAGTCTTTCCTTTGAACACTACTGTATAATCAAGGATATAAGGAAATTTTTTGGAAGGTTCATTATCGTCAGAATGACTTATGTTCTGTAATCTGGTTATAATGTTTTATTAAGCAGCCCTAGTTATTATTCCTCTAGAGGCTAGGATCGTTCCTGGAGGAGGTTGTAAGATTGTTAGTCCCTTCTCCAGTTCTCTAAATGGCTCGGCCTGCGCACCTGTGAATCCTATAATTAAGGGTCTTTCCACTCACATAGTTTTCTTCGCAGGTAGTTACTACTATGTTTGGTTACTTTCATTATCATTCTTCATTTAATAAATATCAGGGAGGCATGTATCCCTTGGGAATGGTCACCAAGAAACTAAGCGATTTTTCTTAAGGGGTGGAAGGGTCCCCTGTTTGGTAGTATACTATACGACATTCTTACTTTATTTCCCTGTAAGGATGGAGCCATTCTTTTGTAGGTCTGCCAGACTCTCACCTGGTTTCCACACAATTAATTACTTTATTTAGGTGTAAATCCTTTTGTTCTTGTAGTGCCTCGAACAACTTATGGGGTTCTTACAGTGTACAAAGTTTGTACTAAAACCTTGTTATCTGTACAGTCGGAGATTAGTTCCTGTCACTTGAATACCATAGAGTAATGACCCTTCCCTTTACTGTTTGGTTATAATTATTCATTGTTATTTAGTTCATGAATGTTTGAAACTTAAATCCTTTAATAAGGTTCATGTCTTGTACGAAATGTCTTCATTATTACTTCAGTCTCCTCGCAAGGCATGCTTGAACAGTTTACAGGTTAAGGGTTTTCGCTACTGACTACTTCTTTGTAAGAGAGAACTTATTAAGATTTGGTATCGAAACTAATGGTGGGATCCTTTTGATGCGAGGGTATCGATCACGGATACTTGGACCCCCTTCTCCTCATCCTGGGATGTTTATTCAAATGGAAAGCGACAAAGGAAGGATGCCAGAATCTAGGCATAAGTTAAGTATTGTTCGGTCTCAACTATTTCCAGTATTCATCATTCTATTGAAATTTTGAATTTGTTTTAATTTGTATATTATACTAATGCTTTAAATTATATAATTTTTAATTCCATGGGATGCCAAATATTACCTACCACTAAAAAAGGTATTATTTTTGTTACTAAAGAATTTTGTTCTTGATTCGTCGTACCTGGTTTTTTTATTTGTTTTGGGCTACTAGGTACTTAAAATCGTTAGAAAAACAGGACCGTGGAGCAATAAAATAAAAAATAATGTGGAAACAAAACACAGAAGATACACAATACAAGAGAGACACAGATTTACGTGGTTCACCTAGTGTGGGCTACGTCCACTAGAGAAATTGCCAGGTCCTTCCTTTATTATTATCCAACAAATGAAGGGATACAACCTACAGCAAAACTCGTTGTAACTTCCTCTTTTTTCTCTCACAGTCTTCTCTGTTAGAATACAATATTCCCCATCAATCATAGCTGCAATACATTTCCCTCATAAAAGAGGGTTGCCTTCTAGGGCAAAAAACCCTAACATAATCTCTACCGTTAGATTTGCGAACTTATAATGAACGGTCCAGATTTACAATGAAATTACACTATACATTTACAAGGAAATTTTTCCTTTGGGGGCTTCACCCTCGAACCCCCATCAGGGGACGCTGCCCCCAAACCCCTGCTGGGGGCCCGCTTGCGCCCCCGAACCCCGCAGAGCGGGTACCCCCCCTCTGCACTCCCCGGCGTGGAAGAGTGTAAATACTTCTGGGGTGTAAATACTTCATGGGGTATAAACACGGTTGAAAGCAAGGACCTCTCAATCAGGAAGATAATCAGGCTCCAAAACCAACAAAAATAAAACCCTAATAATTATCATCACTTGGTGCATAAGTTATTACCAAAGTATAAATACCCTATGTAAAGTTCTTAGGTTCAATTCTATTTACAAGTAGATAATTCTATACACTGGAGTTTTGATATACTGGTAATTACGCTACAACTCTCTCCATTATAATAACCTAGTTTAAAAAGGGATTATACGGGAATTAAACCATGTAATTTTCTTCCAATTATCATAACAATTAAAAGGCAGACTTTAATATTCATTCAAGATTAACTCAAACGTAAAAATGTTACTCAACATTGGTTACCTATTTGCATGCAGAGGGGTTTGAGATTTCAAAATCTCGAAGTTCGGTATTGCGAAGAGATCACATCTATTGATCTCGGTGAAACATATCTAGTTCATCGATCGGGAAAAAGAAGATCTGAACCGCCAGTTTGGAAGTATCATCAAGATTGCAAGATCGACGATCTCGTAGCATTACAGGGACAAGAGTTGTGTGGAGTTTAAAATATTGAGGGTGGGCCACAATCCAAACCATGGTTTCATAGCGAGGACACGTGGATGCCTGAGGATAATTTTGGGCCCAAAAGTGGTTTAACTCCAAATCGCTTGTGACCAAACCCACAATCTTATGGTCATCATCCAATGTCACATTCAAGAGAAGGATTATCTGAAAAGGATTTATCGCTCAACACTCTGAGGCTTCGCAGCAGAGAGAAAGAGAAGGTTGTGGGTTCTATAAAACCTACACTAAGAAGCTGAAAGGGCCTATGTCTTGATACATAAGGAAGCCATTAAGGTTTCAGAGAATCATCATACTCAAGAATCAAAGATCCTTTGACTGGGAGGTTGCACAGCCCTATTGGGAGTAGGGGGGTTGCATTACCCCTGCTCACTCTACTCAACAACCCATGAAGCCCTCACTTCAGCTCCTATGTCCTTTGATCCCTTTCTACACCAAGACCTGTGGTTCTTCAACAACCCCACATAGATTAATGGTTGTAGCTCACAGTGCCCATTGTTATATTTCATCAGTTGCAACCCTCTACGACTCCCCCTAACTTCACCCACTAATTACCTCTCTCAACTACTTTCTCATGTGCGAACACTCTCCCATGCACCCATGTTTGCCTCTGTTGTCACATGCCCAACACTTCACATCAGTCGGCAATTATCTCTTTAACAGCTCCATAATTGGCCCATATTCCACATCTGATCAACAGACTTCAGTTCATTTCGCAACTCCACACCCTGTCAATGGATATTTTGTCAATCGTCCACCTTCACTACTCAGCTTGGCTTGCTTCCTCAATTGATCCTATGATTTTCTTTGTCGCTGACTGTCAATACCACCTACACACAGACCCTGCGTTCCCAGCTTGGCGTTCACACTGCAATATCTATTGAGTATCACTACCTCCCTATCTTCTGCAGGGCCACTCTTCTCTGCTAAAACTTCATGCCTCCACCCCCATCCTCGCTCACGAGATGTTTTCTATCCATGAGATCTCCTTGTGTTTCAAAGTCTATCCCACATCGATAGTTCTTCTGTCCACATGTTCAGTACCCACGTTGGTTTTGTTGTGACTCAGTTAACACACCCACGTGAGATCCCTTAAGCCCATATCCTCTCTTCACTGTCAATCCTCACTTCATCTCACAATCTACTTCACTTATGCACAATTGTACAATACATGGTTATATCATCCAATCCACGTCTCATCACAATCTATCTCAGATCTGTGGCCCTTATTCCATCTGTACAATGTACGACTACTTCCTTTTAATTTCTCTCTTTTTTCTAATTTATTTTATTAACCCCGTAACTTCAATCTATATAAAAAGAAAAATCCCATATACCTATAAATGCGTTGAGAATTTCACCATGTGTAATCTAGTTTCACCTTTCAGAGTCTCAGCTCTAACACCATGTTAGTTTTTCCCCAACCTAACTCTTGACACTTAGCTTAAATAAAATCACTTTATTAACTCGATGCATAACTAGGTTCCTAAGCAATTACAACGAAAATATACAAACAGAAAACAACTGCATTGCACAATAGATTTTGGGTAAACACCCCTCAAAAATACTTCGAAGGGAAACGAGTTCTCAATTTGATTATAAAATTTGGGCTCCCCTCTTAGGATAATGGCCCATCATAGGAATAAAATGCAACAATAGCCTATCCCACCTAGTTGTTATTGTTAGAATATAAATGGATGTGCTCGTTTTACCATTAACAATACCTTTGTCACCCAACCATAGGCCAAAGCCACCCTTGAAGCACCTTAACCTTGACAGAGAATCACTCTGGAAGAAAATGCTAGGCTAGATAGCCAATCAAAGGGTAGCGCACCTTTCCCCAAGGATAGTGCATCAACAAGAGTTGATCAAATAGTCGAAACCCTATCCAAGAGATAGTCCAAGCATAATTGCTAGATGCAGTAGATGCAATTGTAGCTCTCCTCCAAACCTACCTAGAAATCCTTCGAACCTGTGCAGAAACTGGGCAATTGCAGATCGCACAAGTGCTACTCTACAATCATGAGACTGCCTCCCAGAATGACAACTGGCCTTCTCTATTTATACTAATTCTAGCTAACTACCTCATCTGACTTCTCATTGTGGGTATCTATCTGTTCAATATGTATTATTATTTTTGGTTGACTTCTTCTCTTGGATGCTAGTAACCTAATATAAATTATCTTCTTGAGCCGACAAGTCTTCTAGGGTTATTATCCAACTCATTAGGGTTTCTTCTTTCTTTTGGGAGTATTCTATCCTTGTCATGTTTACACATGGACGTAAATAGCTAATGAATCTACCATAATATCAACACTCCCTCCTAGCTAGGGAGGTATTACAAGTAATGTCCTTGAGCACAAAACATACCATTCACCTGGTAGAGTCAACATAGTTATATAGACTAGATCATGACTAGATCATGGGCACCATCATCATCATCAGCTACATCATCTCTCGAAACCATACTCTATCTGAGTAATTAGACATGATTCTCACTCCACAGAGTGATACAAGAGCCATTCTTCTAATCTAGAAGAGTAAATGTTTTGAACCATTTTCTTTCTAGAAAATCTCTTCTCATCATTCATCTAGCTGATAATTATTTCCAATAAACTGTTGATTTTCTTCAAGGCAATCAGAACAAAATAGAACACATCAGTATCTATCCATAGTAGTACATAACTACAATCCAGTGGTGCACTACCACACCCAAGTAACACACAAGTACTTGATCAACAACATATAGTCATGAACAATGAAACACATACACCGCAGTAGTATACATCTACTATCATACAATCTTCATAACAATCATCTGATATCAACGTGCACATAAACAATGTTATGATATAAACTGAATCATCTTGGCCAATATTTCACTCACATTTGTGAGATCTAAAAGAATATCTACTCTCATAGTAGAACAATGAGATATCTAGACTATTCTTCTCAAGCAAGGAAGAATAACTGTCCTGTCTTCTAAACTTGGACCATTCCCCACCCTGGGCCATTCTTCCTACACTAATAAAAGTGCACCCTTGAGAGAATGTATAAACCCTTAGAAATGCTTGTCCCTGATTGTTGAGCCTGGACCATTCCCCACCTTGGGCCATTCCTCCTAAACTAATCAAACTGCACCCTGGAGAGAATGTATAAACCCTAAGGAATGACTGGCTGGACAATTTCCTCTATTAACCACAAGAGGAAAAGATTGTCTTGTATCAACCTCCCAAACAGACCATTCCTCATCTTAACCACAATGAGAAATTGTTGTTCGACAAGGCAAGCCAGTCTTCTTGAGTAACCCTCAAGAAGAAAGACCACCCTAGACCACTCCCCATGTTAACCACAATGAGAAGTCATTATCTATGATACATTAACAATCTGGACCATTTCCCATGTTAACCACAATGGGAAATCGTTGACCGTTAGAAATCTCAATGGACTTTCCGAACTGGAAAGGAAGCTGCTCATCCTAGACCATTTTTCGAATTGAAAACTCACTGTCCATAAATCAATACATATGATTTCTGCTTCCTAACCTCAGAGTCATCTCTTCCTTTTTGAATAAGGAAGTCGTCTCCACAGGCTCCAACTTGAGTACGCAAACACTTTCATCTTGGATAGAATCTTTACCAACATTTTTGTTTATCTACTCATCTTTGGAGATATGTATTTGAGAACCTCTTTCTCCTTTCTAAACCTCATCATGGATAACGTAATGCTTGATTTCAAATGTACTTCTTTCTTGAGCACTGGTTTTTCTTTGAAGGCTTCATGTATCTTTGATCAAAAAATTATATCATCGTTGGAACACTGGAACATATCCATGTGGCACTTCTTCTGTCATCATGAGATTTGATCTACTCAATAATCATCTTGATACAATATCTTTGTTATAGAGAATCTTCACCACGCTTCTGTTGTGCATTGGAGGTTCTTCACCAAGTTATCTTCTTCCATATGTATACAAGAGTCTCTTTCTGGTATGCCTCAAATTCTTGAGGTTGCTCTTCATATGCTCTTTGTTCAATTGCTCTGGAGAACAGTGTTTTCATTCATCTTGATGTAGCACTCCAACCCATGGATGATATAATGACTCATGTAGAGGTATGTCTAGTTTACCGGAACGAGCAATCATCATTGTATTCTCCCTCCGCCTGGGAGAACCTCTAGTTCTAAATCTTGCAATGCTTTCATTTATAAGTCTTCTGTACATGGTTCTTCATCACAACTTTCAGTTCTGTTTGATTGCTTTCATATTAAGCTGATAATCTTGTGATTCTCGATACAATGACTGGTTGTTCAAGCTTCTCTTATTTCTTGGAATATTCATGTTCTTCCTCATATTTTTTCTTTACCCTTTGGGTGCATGGAGTTTCTTATAGATTCCATTCCCTAAAGATTCTACTTCTTTTCATCATAGGATCACAGATCTGGATGGAAAACCAGGGATACTTTAAGGCTTCTATTCGAAGAAGACTTCTTCTGAGGTTGAACTAAGCACGTACGGTCTTTCATGGTTACTAACATGGATATATACTTCATCATCTTCAATGGATCATAGGATTAGCTCCCTCCTAATCCTTGATTCATGTATGAGTGCATATAATCGACTCCCTCCGTCTAACAGAGTCCACACTTCTACCTGCATCCTTATTGTCTTCTGCAATATATAATTGGTTGTCTCTGTCTAACAGAGTCCACTCTTCCATCTTGTTGTCTTCTACAAAATGTCATAAGTATTTATCTAATTTCCTCTTGATTGTTGACTTCTTTCTGTCTTTTCTTCTTCTAAGTCTCTTCATGATTTATTCATATTATCTTGCAATAGTTTCCACCTCATTTGCTCTATGTATTTTATTCTTTCATGTATTATCCAATGATATCAATCCTTATCTTGGTGTTCTTCCATCAATTTAATTCTTCTTGAACACATTATCTTCCAAGAGATATATATACAAGATATGTACATAGATGATGCAAACAAGATATGTACAAGGAATAAAAAGAGTATTGTTACCCTCAAAAGAAGAAGTCTCTTTCATCCTGCTTAGTCTTCTTTGTAGGTTCCTTTTCTTCGACAACTGATGCTTCATGTTTCGCCTTCCTTTTCCTTAGCTTGAGACAATGATTCTTACTTTCGACACTTGAAGCATTGTACTTCTGAAATGTCTTTCTCTTGATTTGGCTTCCTCCTTGAACCAAACTTCCTTTTGTTCCTAAAATTCTTGAATCTTGTTGTGAAGGCTTGATCATCGTACTTCTTTTAGGGTTTCTCTTTTGCACTGATCCTTGATTCTTCTTGATCACAACAAGTCCAAAGTTCTTCAAATGTTGTATACTCCTTCCTTGTGTTCATGCTTGTGGAAAATGCATCCCACGTCTTGGGAAGACCATTGAGTACTATGTTTACCAATTCCTTCTCTGATATGATCTCTTCAATATCTTGTAGTTGATATCTTAACTGAGAGATTCTCACAAAATACGATTGTATGTTGTCCTCATCATTTATCTTCATGTCACAGAGCTCATTCTTCAAACTCATAACTTGTCCAATGTTTCTGATCGAGAAGGGATTTGTTAGGGCATCGTACATCTTCTTTGATGAGTCAATATGGGAGATGTAGGGTATCGAGTGGTATTTTATAGAATCCACTATGATACTCATTGCATTGATGTCACCATCTTTGAACTTCTCCATAGCTACAACATTCTCAGGTTCCTTTACTTTCCCTTCTTCAAACTCTGGTTTCACAATCTTTCCTTTCATGATATCCAACACTTTATTCTTGGCAAGGATGAGATCAATCCTTGTCTTCCATGCTCTGAAGTTAGAATCTCCATCTAAATTGTTCTCCTACTTCATAGAATAATTCATGGCTTCTTTCACTTGGTCAAACCCTAGAATTGACCACAAACTCAAACTTGGCATCTTGTCTTGCTGAGAGTACCAGGAGATGCACTAGGATAGGGTGCATTGATCTGTCTGGAGATTAGGTCAATCCATTCACTTAAGGTTCCTCAACGAGAGGATTAGGGTTTCTACAACTACACCTACTGGTAACCCTAGCGGCAGTGCTATGGTGACTGCTCCTCCTAGAAACCCTAGTGACAGTTCTTCAATGAGCTTAATATCCTTACGACTATGTTTCCTTCCAATGGTTAGACTGAATGAAGGAGGTGTGAGCCCATAACCTATTAGAATATAAGTGGATGTGCTCGTTTTACCATTTACAATACCTTTGGCACCCAACCATAGGCTGAAGCCACCCTCCGAGCCCCTTAACCTTGACAGAGAATCACTCTGAAAGAAAAACCTCGGCTAGATAGCCATTCAAAGGGTAGCTCACCTTTCCCCAAGGATAGCGCATCAACGAGAGTTGATCATATAGTCCAAAGCCTAGCCAAGAGATAGTCCAAGCATAATTGCTAGCTGTAGTAGCTGTAATGACAACTCTCCTCCAAACCTGCGTAGAAATTGGGCAACTGTAGTACGCACAAGTGTTGCTCTACAATTATGAGACTGCCTACCAGAATGAGAACTGGCCTCTTGTATTTATACTAATTCTGGCTAACTGCCTGGGCCGACTTCTCATTCTAGGTATCTATTTGTTCAATATATATTATTATTTCTGGCTGACTTCTTCTCTTGGAGGCTAATAACATAATATAAATTATCTTCTTGAGCCAACAAGTCTTGTAGGGTTATTATCCAACTCATTGGGGTTTCTTCTTGCTTTCTGGAGTATTCTATCCTTTTCTACTTTACACGTGGAGGTAAATACCTCTTGCAGGTACTATAATATCAACAATTATCTCCCTTGTTTCCCCTAAACTCTCCTCATTTTGTGTGACACAAGCACATGAGAAAAGAACACCTCTTTGCTCATATGCAATCTCTCTTAGTCTCATCCTCTCACCTAGGCTGCATTTAATTACATTGAGTTTACCGTAAGTCCAAAACCCTAGATCTCCTCTAAAGTGATCAATGACTAAGGTATAATATGGCATTCATGTTAAATCTAATGGCTAGGACTTAACGAACTCACTTAAGTTACTAATGCCAACTTAGGCATTAAACTTAGTTAATCTCACATTAATTAAAAAGTACATTCACTTAATAATCACTTTATCAAGTGAATTTCCTAAGGTTTTTAGGGGGCATTACGAATGAGTTCCACATTCTAGAGACCCAACCAATGTGGAAGTACGTGTGTGATTCTAAATACATCAATAGTGACCTTAGAAACCCTGTGAACGAATTTGGTATAATGTTATTCTTCCAAGTCAATTAGGGTTTGTGTCCTAAAGGCACTAGAATGAGATTTAATAATTAACTTTCATATGTAATGTGAAAATTTACCCTAACCCTAATTTTTGCCTAGACCTATTTATCATTTTTTACTACCATTTCTAGTTTGTTGGGCTAATAATTTCTCAAATGATTAGTGAAATACATGGTTACATGTATTCAATATAATGTAATTTTCTTTTCTCTTCACATGAAAAAAAATTATGTTTTTTTTTTTAGAAAATAAAAATATTAATTATACCTAGATTATTTAGTTGCAAACAAAATTTTAAAATAAATATTGGACTCACTAATACTACGTAGGAAAGAAACCCATTTTTCCAAAAGCAAGAGACGAAACTTGACCTTTTGAAATAACCAACGGGTGGTTTGTAAGGGAACATATTTGCACTCCTACCAAATGCCTCTAGGTGTATTAAGTTGTTAGAAATGATTCACCCTAAATAGTATCTATACGAAAGTCAAGATACCATATAGTTATCACTAAGACTATAACAATGAGGTCATAAAGCACTCAAGTTTCAAATCTAAGTACTTGAAAAAAATTACATTGTGTTCTACCTAAATTATTAATTGTACCTTGGCACATTCCTAGCTCTATATCGATATATTTTTTGTGATCACAAAAAGCAATGGTTTTTGGAACTTGACTTTCGATAACTTTTGTATAAACTAGTATGGGTGATGCTTTTATTCTAGCATCACTTCAATAAAAAAATTTGTTGGGCCAATTGTTTCTCAAATGATCACTGAAATACATGGTTATATGTATTCTATAGAATGTAATTTTCTTTTCTCTTCGGATGAAATAAAAGCTACATTTTTTTGTTTTTTGCTTYTTTTTTTTTTGAGGAAAAGCAAAATATTAATTGTACCTAGACTATTCTAGTTGCAAACAAAATTTAAAAATATATATTGGACTCACTAATACTATGTAGGAAAGAAACCCCTTTTTCCAAAAGCAAGAGACAAAGACCTTTTGAAATAACCAATGGATGGTTTGTAAGGGGAAATATTTCCACTCCTACCAAATGCCTCTAGATGTCTTAAGTTGTTAGAAATGATCCAGCCTAATTAATGTCTATAAGAAAGCCAAGATACCATATAGTTATCACTAAGACTATAACAATGAGGTCATATGCTTCCAAGTATCATCTAACCTTAATCCCATATGTGAGACTATAAAAAAATCGTTTCTTATTTTTTTATTATTCTTTCTTTTATTTTCTTCTTTTTTATTTATTGTTATAAATAGATATAGAATAGAAAATATTATTTTACTATATATTTTAGTTTATTTATTTTTAGTGAGTGTATATTATATTCATTTAAACATAATTGCATGAGAGGTTCTCTACAATCCAATATGGGGGAGATGTTGTCACGTACATACATAAAGTTACGTTAAAAAAAATACAACCTGTCTCAGTTACACTTTGAATAAAGATCCATTTTAACCCTCGATCTGTTAAGTGTCGAGAGGGATCAAATTTTTAACGTTGCAAACTTCTTCTATGAGTCATCTCAATCTCTATCAAAACTTCAAGCATAAACCAATTAAATCCTCAAGCATAAACCTCTATGTTTTTAATAAAATCTAGGTTGTTATGGATATTTGTCAAAACCCAAAGCATAAACCTCTACGTGTTTAATAAAATATAGTCTACGATAGATATTTGTCAACATATCCAGATGCATAAAGATTTTTTGTCCATAATTCACCTCTCTTCCAAAATCATAGTTCACCTCAATAGAAGAACCAAACTTTGTAAATGTTACATACTATCAAATTATTAGAAAGCTATCATTATTCTTATGAAAAACAAAAACAAAATGTTGGTCAAATTTTTCTCAAAATGTGGATCAAAAAAATATTGTAAATTAAATTCATGGAGCTCAAAAAGTGGTGGAGTATCAAGTTAGCACCATAATATGAGAGAAACCTAATTTCCAATGTTCCCCCAAAGAAACAAAATTGTGCAGGACTAGAGCTTATTACATGTTGATAATATCACTTTGAGAATTTTTTTAGACATGAAGGTTATTATTGGAAGGATGGAAAACATGGCTTAGCATGCACACCTTCTCCATGAGGGTTAATGATAAAGTTAGATTTCCTTTGTTGAGTTGATATTCAGTCATCGTGGTTGAAGTAGAAGGCACCAATTTCCATTTCTGTGTTCATTTGTTTGACCATATAAGGGTTACTCGTGTCGTTTTCCATACAGTTCCTCTACATGCACATAGGAAACAAAATTCAACCTTCTTCCATCGTCGCGGACTCTACCGGATAATTATTAACTACAACATTTTCAGATATGATCGATTGCAAGTCTCCCAAAAAAGAATATTGCGTATCATGATGAATCAACATGTTGTTGTTATTAGAGATTGAAGATGGTATCTTGGATTTCTTTGTATCCATCCCAAATACCATCTTCAATCTCTAATTAGAACAACATGATGATTTGTCACGATCAAGAATATTCTTCTTTGGGAGATGTGCAATCAATCATATCAGACAACGTTGCAATTAATAATTAAATAGTGGAGGTCGCGACAGAGGATGAAGGTCCAACTTGGTTACCTATATGCATGCAGAGGGGTTATATTAGTAACGACATGAGTAACCTTTCTACGATTGAACAAATGACATGGAAATGGGTGCCTTCCATGATCCAAGAGGCTCCCGAGGTCGAGAAAATGCTCAAAAATGAAAGTTCTTGGAAATGAGTGAAGCCAATTCCATTGCGACCCTCTCATCGCACTGTTTTCGGCCATATATTTACTTTCTCAAATGGGCTCCGTATGCAATATTTATCGCACTCTGATCAGATTCTGAAACAACTAAAAATTCAAAGGGTCAACTAAAAAAAAGTCAATGCTGACGTCAGCATGACATCACGAAAGCTAATTAGTGATTTTTATGTGGCAGAGACATGTTGAAGCACTGCAGCGGTTGACTGGGCAGATGATAGATACAATTACAATTGGACATGTGGCATGTGGTTTGAGAAAATGTGGTGGTGCCACATGGCCCAGGCATGGGAAACCATGTGCCACCCAATCAACAGTCGAATGGAAAGTTCCAAATATAAGATTGGGGTTCATAAGAATGGAACCCGCGACCTATGACCAACCCCAAGATTTTGGGAGAGGTCCTATTATGAATGTGCCAATCATGTTACTTGTTAAACTTATCCCACAAAAGTTTATTTATGTTGTATTTAATTATATGGTTGTGGAAAGGTGGGGCTGGGGCTAAGCTTGAGTCCATGGTTACGTTCTATCATACCAAATGACCATGCGGCAGGCGCAACGTGAAGGATTTGGATAGACACTAGACCTTGGATCTCAGGTTGTTTCCATAGGATCGGTACCTAATCCTCCAAAGGCCCATGGTGGGTTTATCTTCTAGACCCTGATCCCATGCAAAGCACAATAGAACCAGGATCTAGCACATTTAAGGGGCCGGTGCCTAGACCTTTGGGCTGGCGCTAGGCCATATGTTTAGCATATGACCACAAAATAGGGTGTGCGCTTAGCCCAAAGGGGATACTCTGTGTATTGTTAATTAAAAATGGGTTTTTGACTTATATTTAGCCCAGAATATGTAATTTTTGGACTACAATTGGTTTTTTGAGGATGTTATGGCCATTTGGAGTGCGATTTGATCCCAGAAAGAGGCCAGATCTTTAGGAGAAGTTGGGATTATCTTTTTTAGCTTGAAAACTGTATAAACCAAGATTTGTGAAGCTTGAGGGTAACTTTTTTATGCAGGGAATTTCAGGAGGACCTTGTGCATTTTGGCCTTTTCTCATGTTTTGAGAGGCATTTTTGTCATGCTTGTGAGAGGATTTTGATGAGGCATGTATGAATCTAAGCAAGGAGGTATTTCACAATAGATCTGAAGCATGTTATGTAACAACAAAGAGTCATTGTAAGAGAACTTGAGCATTTGAAGATCAATAAAGAGGTCCTCCACTTCAAAGCGGGCCCGAAGACATAGCCACTCATTGCTAAACTCCATTATCAAGTCCTTGTTGTCTTTGTCTCTTTTGTTGTTGTTCATATCTCTATTTTTAGAGAATGGTTAACTAATACCTGAACTCTTTAAACAAGTTTTAGCATCTAAATAAGACAATTGTTTATTATTCCTTCCATTTTTGGATCATTCCACTTCAAGCAAGCAGCATGAAATCAACTCACCGGAGGCAGTCTAACTTTATCATTAACCCTCATGGATAATGTGTGCATGCTAAGATCTAGCTTATGTCTTTTAAATAAGGCACCCATTTCCATTTCCGTGTTCATTTGTTTGACGATAGAAGGTTTACTTGTGTCATTGTTCATACAATGCCTCTACATGCACATAGGAAACCAAATTGGGCCTTCATCCATTATCGCGACCTCTACCAAGTAATTATTAACTACAACATTTTCAGATATGATCAATTGCAAGTCTCCCAAAAAAGAATATTGTTGATCATGATGAATCATCATGTTCTTGCTATTAGTGATTGAAGATGGTATCTAGGATTGCTCCATATCCATCCCAAATACCATCTTCAATCTCCAATCGCAACAACATGATGATTCGTCGTGATCAACAATATTCTTTTTTGGGAGACTTGCAATCAATCATATCCAAAAATGTTGCAACTAATAATTAACTAGCGTAGGTCGCGACAGAAGATGAAGGTCCAACTTGGTTACCTATGTGCATGCAGAGGGGTTATATTAGCAACGACATGAATAACCTTTCTATGATCGAAAAAATGACATGGAAATGGGTGCCTTCCACATCAAACAAGCCACTTGAAATCAACTCATCGAAGGCAATCTAACTTTATCATTAACCCTGATGGAGAAGGTGTGCATGCTAAGCTCTAGTTTCTGTCTTTTCAAGAAGGCAGCCATTTCAATTTTTGTGTTCATTTGTTTTACCATAGAATGGTTACTCGTGTCGTTGTTCATACAATGCCTCTACATGCACATAGGAAACCAAGTTGGGTCTTCTTCCATCTTCATGGCCTCTACCGGGTAATTATTAATTACAACATTTTGAGATATGATCGATTGCAAGTCTCCGAAAAAATAATATTTTTTATCATGATGAATAATCATGTTGTTCCTATTACAGATTGAAGATGTTATCTGGGATTTCTTGGTATCCATCCCAAATACCATATTCAATCTCCAGTAGCAAAAAGATGATGATTCATCATGATCAACAATACTCTTTCTTGGGAGACCTACAATCAATCATATCAGAAAATGTTGCAATTAATAATAAACCAGTGGAGGTCGCGAAAGAAGATGAAGGTCCAACTTGTTTACCTATGTGCATGCAAAAGGGTTATATGATAAATGACATGAGAAACCTTTCTACAATTGAAAAATGGCATGGAAATGTGTGCCTTCCACTTCAAACAATCCACTTGAAATCAACTCATCGAAGGCAGACTAACTTTATCATTAACCCTCATTGAGAATGTGTGAATGCTAAGCTCTAGTTTATGTCTTTTCAAGAAGGAACCCATTTTCATTTCTGTGTTCATTTGTTTGACCATAGAAGGGTTACTCATGTCGTTGTTCATATAGTGCCTCTAGATGCACATAAGAAACCAAGTTGGGCCTTCTTCCATCATCGTGGTTTCCCAGAAAAGAATATTGTTGATCATGATGAATCATAATGTTGTTGCTATTAGAGATTAAAGATGGTATACGGGATTTCTTGGTATCCATCCCATATACCATCTTCAATATCCAATAGAAACAAAATGATATTCATCACGATCAACAATATTCCTTTTTGGGAGACCTGCAATCAATCATATCTAAAAACGTTGCAATTAATAATTAACCAGTTGAGGTCGAGACAAAAGATGAAGGTCCAACTTGGTCACCTATGTGCATGCAGAGGGGTTATATGAGAAACGACATGAGTAACCTTTCTATGATCARACAATTGACATGGAAATGGGTGCCTTCCACTTCAAACAAGTGACTTGAAATCAACTCATCGGAGGAAGTCTAACTTTATCATTAACCATGTTATCGCACGGTTTGTAGGACGGGTTTAGGTAGCTTGAGTCAAGGCTTAAAACTGGCATAACATGAGATTCCCCACCCACTGTCACCTCGATGGGGAGCTCTTTCTATTTAGGATGGCTGGTCCAAGGGAGACGTCCCTATGTAATCTGGCTTTCTGAAGGGCTAAGGTTTTAAAGGATCAAGGTAAGAGG